>NJDD01001239.1:466579-493702 GCA_002245505.1 Calephelis nemesis | reverse complement strand
AGAAAACACAATGAACAATCGTATAAAAATGACAGATTCGAAATTCAAATGTAATATTTTTTTATTTTTAAGTGTAACAGTATTTATGGCCAGACTAAGTATAGGATGCGTAAATAAATAATCCTAGTTGCTCACTTCATTGCCAAATTCTGTGACTATTACTGTTTAAATGAGGATATTTTGTGCCTACTATCCTATTTATATAGGATATAGCTGTGGTGTTGTCTATTCTCAACAATATTTCACTCTGGCTTAGGTGTTTTGCAAAAGTTATAACCCAAAAAAGACTTTAACTCTAAATAAATGATATGTTCCTGTGGTTCTAAACTTGACCACTGTCCCCTGTTATTTCACCTGAGCAGCAAGCGCTTCACCCTGTAGAGACGCGTCTGGATAAACTTTTAATAAAAAATACCAGTACAAATAGGGCTTACGTATATATCAATATTTAAAAATCACCAATTGGTGCCATAAGCTCAATGGTGAAGTAAATTAATGTATTGTTCATAATCAAAGTTTTTATTAAGATAAAGAAATGTTAGACTTTCAAATATTTTTGTGTAAAGCCAGTTATATTGTAAAGCTGGATAAATCGACACTAATAACCCTATAATTTGAGCAAAAACGTCGTAACTTGCATCTTGTTACATTTTTTAACTAAGATAATTCTCTTCTTTTTTTGTAAATGAATCCTGAAAAGGTAATTTATTGACTATAGGGATACCTATACCCTAATCAAAATTATACGTGAGTACTGCATTAGAGGGAGCATATTTTTGTAAAAAAATGTAGGGTGCTATATACTTTGGGCTTAATAGTCCAAAGTGTAAAACTTAAAATTTATACGTCTTGAATTGTAATACAAAAATATGCATTTTTATGTCAACTGTATACACACAACAATTAACCGCCATCAGCTTTCATGCTTCTAATTTGAAGTGTGGTGTAAAAATAAAATTATTTAGTTTTTTATTGAAGTACAATCCAAATATATTTTTGCCATTGCCCTTCTCAATAAAGAAAATGGGAGATAAGAATTGACCGAAACAAGGTTCACATTCTCGAATGGCTCTTAATGGAATAAAGTTACTTATTTCGATAGACGCTTCTCTCTTGTATGAAGCATTATTTGGTTTGTTATATGATATTCATCACACTGAGCCACGTAACCGTAAAAAGGTACACGTAGCCCCGAAACCCAAGACAACATAATGGGATCTTTGGTATACGACTCCAAAAACTATAAAGTTATTTAATTCGACCTGCCTGTAGATCCTGACCAGGGACTACCGTCGCAGAGGCGGCGCCGATTTGTATCGGAGCTGGTGCTTGTCGTTCAAGCGCCTCACTGCGGGCTGTTTTTAGTGTCTCCAACTCTTAAGTTCGGTTTTACATAGGTGCGCCGATGTGCTCGAATTGTTGGTGGGCCCCTCCAGTTTAAAGATTTCGATGTGGAAGGCAAATTTGGTTTTATTGTCTGTTTTGGTGCTTGCTTTGACCTTGCGGCAACAACCCAATAACACAACATTTAAGCTCTGGTTTTAGAGATTGTTTTAATTGATTTCATTTTTTCTTGCAGATCACTGCCATGCTCATCTCGCTTGAGGTCTTTTGTATTTTATTTGATATCTTTATTTAAAGATGTAGTTAAGAAACCTCCGGTAGCTATATAATGCATTGAACACAAGATATGACAACCATCGGTTTTCAATGTCGGTAAGCCTGACGATAACACTTTTGCTAGAGCAGAGAAAGCAAAAGCTTACTGATTTTGTACATCTTATAAAATTTTGTATCTTTTTAAATTATTTTCGTTAACTGCTTTACCTCTAGATTCATAGGAGCTTTCACTAGGTACAGGTAAAAACCTGTACCTAAAAGGTATAATATGAAACTTTGAAACATCTTTTTCAATTTCATTTGTATGTCTGTTCACAATAACATTTGTTCAGCGTCTAGATACGTCTTTATGGATAACCAGCCAAAAAGAGTGTTCCTATCCAGGTTCACCACCATGGATACCAATAATGGCCGAGTCTATTTCGTGGGCTTTCACGAAACAAAACGACACTTCAATTGGGTTTTCTGAAATATATTTTAATGCATATTTAAATATATATAAGGTATTGTGATACAGCCTCACGGACTATATTCATAAAATACCAAATATCGTATGTGGGATATATGTGGCACAGGCTCTCAGATCATAATCTGGCAACAAAAATATTAAATGCAATATTATTATTGAAATACTGCCTTTCAGGTAAAAATCGACATATTTGTGATGTTGCAATTAATGGTGTCTTTGGTACAGCCTCTCGAACAGTACTCTTGGTTATTTCATTGATATAGTTTCAGAGACTATATTCCAGAAAGTCTTGAAATTGAATGTTTTTTTTTTTGATATAGCCTCTCGGACTATATTCTTAAAAAAAATATGCAGTATTAAAAGCATTAGCGTTCTTTGATATAGCCTCTCGGACTATATTCTAGAAACAAATTATGCAGTATTTAATGCATGGGCGTTCTTTGATATAGGCTCTCGGATTATGTTTTAAAAAAAAATGATGCAGTATTAAATGCATAAGCGTTCTTTGATATAGCCTCTCGGACTATATTCTAGAAAGTTGCACTGTTAAATGAAATATGAATATTTTAACATAGTCTCCGGGTCTATATTCTAGAAAGGTTCAATTTTAGATAAAGTGTGAATACTTGGATATAGCCTCCTGGACTATACCTACTCTTTCAAGTCGTCAAATAAATGTTGAGCTACATCTATGATATAATATTATACTCTCGGACTACATTCTAGAAAACAAAAAGAAATATTGTGGTTGCTTCCCACCTTAGTGGTGCGGTACAATCTTAATAATAATTGTACCTTAAAATAAAAAGTCAAAGATTTACAGCAATCTAACAATATACGGGTAAATGTGTTTTTAGTTTCATGACATGTCTATGTGATTCTCAATTTAAATTTGATGTATCATTGCAATAATGTTTTAAGATTATATTATACTTTAATCTTTTAATGTAATAATTAACAAAATGCAGGTACATCACCCGTTTATGCGTAGTACCTACCTTCATTATCAGTTTGTAATATCAACATTGTTTACCTGAATTTTCTGTAATTTCTTGCAATATGAATGTATCCAAGTTATGTTCCACATATTTAACTGTTTCATCCTGTAGTAATTTAGGCGATTCTGGAATCACGGCGATGCCTAAGTCGTCGGGTCTTAGCCATTTTTCGTTCTAACTTTCTAATCTTTTTCGTAGATATTTTTCTTTTTCATGGTTCTTTCGTTTCCCCATATCCCAGACTTCAACTCAACACAATTTTAATTGTTTAAACTAAATTATTAATTTTAATAATTTTATAAATCATAATCAAAAAATAAACGTGCACGATGGCCGTCACACAAAACGTGTATGAGGGTACCCGCAGTATTAAAAGAAGTATGTTTATGAAGTGAAACTATTTTTTATCTACATAGGGTTACTCTCAAAGTGTGTACGAGGCCAGCACATGGGCCGTGTGCTGCTAGTAAATAAATGTAATCTCGAAGGGCGAATCACGCAGTTTAATATCACAATACGAGGTTCTCATTATGGCACTACTTCAGTCATTAAAACAGAATATTTATAAAGAAATAAAAACTATTTATACTATTACCTCCTAGTATTTAAGAACCACGAGCACGAAAGATAGTAGTTGCTATGAAAAAGTAATTTACTAATTTAAACATACACGATTATTGTGAAACACTACACAATTATAGGAAATAATTGACATTAATAGGACATATTTCATTTAATAGTATATATTTAGTAGTTTAGTTATCTGTACAAGTCTACTTATTTCATTTATTACTTTCCTTTTACGGGTTGGCTGGAAGAAATTTCTTTTATTAGAGATAAGCTCGCCTTTTGTACTTTTTTACTTTTAAGTATTTTTTGTAATATCAGTTGTGTACAATAAAGAGTTAATAATAATTAAAATACTACTACTACGTACTATACTTTAAAGAACACTCTGTATTTAACGTCTATTAATACCACGAGATTAACTACTCCCTTAATCTTACAAAATGCTATTCCGATGTATTTACATCGGAATAGCCTTTTGTAATACTACTTTACGTTTTCTAATTCCGAGTACTAAAAAGTAACTGATTTTTTAATATTATGCAAATAAATTATTGTTTAATTATGATATCTTTACTTAAATATATTATTTACCTATTATCTACCACTCAAAATTCTATGGGATTTCACTAATGACAGTTTTTTCTACTTAGTTTTTCCATACAACGAGTTATTGAAGTACGTAAACAGACAATATTCAACATACCTAGTTTACCTCGGAAATATTTTTTATATTTATTGGTTGTTTACGTGTTCATAACTAAAACTTTGAGTCGGTAATCACAAAACTGCTAGCAATACTTCAAAAAAAGATAACTTCTGTAAAATTGTATTTCCGTGGTATACATCGGCAATTAAAAATTTTGGGCATCTAATAATAAATAATGAATATTCTTAGACAAGTAACACAAATTGAATCTAACCCCAAAGTAAGCAAATTATATGCTTGTGTTATGGGTGTTAGTCAACGATACTAATACATAGAAATACTTAAATATATACCAGAATAAATTTAATAAACACCCAGACCCGGAAATGCAGACATCTAATGCCGAGTTATTTTAAAATCTTATTTTCTCTTCGACTTGTATAGAAAATACTCAAACGTTAAGTGTTTTCGATAAAAAAAAATTAACTCTTTCAATATATCAACCTAAACAAAAACTCACGTAGACTACTATTTAGAAAATCCTTGTACTGACGTGCATGAAGTCCGAAATGTATGGAACATGCGCTCGAGTCATCAGTCTGCGTCTAACTAGCCTATTATTTTAAAACGTGCGCACATTAAAGTATTAATTTGATCATGTATATTTCACAGATAAATAATTAATTGAATGATGTATCTTAAAGACGAAAATAACATGTAAATTACCTTAAAATACCATTTTTCTAAAAACCTCGGAATATAATTCCATGTTTAGAATACCTCGGAGTTAGCTGCGTTTACCTTACAATAAAATAAATCCCCAGAAAAGAGGGTATTGCATTTGATAGTTCCTTTTTAAAGAAAGCTCATAAGCGTGAAGACTAAGAGCGGCTGGAACTCTTGAAAACATTACCAATAATATATCTAATTTTTAAAATTCTTCAAAGCTACTAGTGATTGTTTTTTTTATATGATAAGACATCGAATAGGCACATGGCACTACAGCTGGTGATAGTACAACTGTGGCCTCTAGAAGGTGCGTCGCCATTCTTTAACCAGGGTGCAGTCTATTGGCTACATTACCCTCCAGAACATGATACTGTCGTTATACCAGCAGTAATAGATAAGGCAGTAGACAGATACCCGGGAAGTTTGCTGGACAATTCTCTCTAATCCCTCTGTTAAAACTACAAATATTTATTCAAATAAACACTAATAAGAAAAAAATTTGTTATAAAAGCAGTTATTTTAAAATAGTTGTAAAGTGTACTTCATGTTTTTTTTATTTAAATTTTATCTTCGTCCATTTACTTCTTTCTTTAACTTTAGAAGAACTTTAGAAACTACAGCCAAATGTGTGATTGTTATTTGCAAACGAAATAATTAAAAACAAGAAAACTAGGACTAAAAAAGTCAAATTTTGAGTTTTACTTAAGCATTTTGTTTATTATTTTATATAGACAAAGCTCTTTCACAATTCTATATAGCTAAAAGAACTGGAACAAACAACATTAATTATCGCTGCCTTTTATTAGTCATTGCCGCTAAGCGTTGCTAGGCTAAGTACAATCGAGTGCTAAAACTATATCATATTTTAATTACTTTTACTCCACTTCAGAAAAGACATTATTTTTGTTACCCGATTACCCTGTCAGTATCGTAACAATAAAATGCATTATTTTGAGTTGAAATATTGAGTTCAATTTATTATTATTATGTTGTTTATCTAAATTTCGTGATAAAAGTTGACTCTGTTGTTGCAGTTTAACTGATCTTAAATGAAGTCTCTTGCAATCAGTAAGCGAAATATTAGTCGCAGCAATATATTCTACCAAAACTATAGCTTTTTAGATTTCAATTTTCAAATTTATACGCAAAACAAAGTCTTATAAGTCTTATCTTATCTTCACGTGTTACGTATTTAAAAAAAAACGTATATTTCAGTTTTTCGAAACACACTTTCCGGAGTTCCGTAGACGAATAGCAAAAGCGGAACCGTTGTAGATTCAGGACGTCCATCTTCCTTTTCGCACGTCACAGCAAACAAACAAGTCGTTTCAATGTAAAAATATAGAAAAATAATTAAGGGTAGCAGTCACAGAAGTTAAACTTTAAAAACTATCATCAAACCTACAGCCGGTAAGAGTTATTTTTTTTAATAAGATTGAGATTTCTCACATGTTTTCTCAAAGTTAATCATTTGAAAGATTGACACTTTCTAGGTAGTAAAATATGTCCTCCGCCCACTAACTTTTACCATAAGGGAGTGAAAAATCCAAGAAACATATCAGTACATCTGTTGTTTTAATTTATGATGCCACAGACAAACACACAAAGTATCACATACACACAGATATGTCAAACCTGTAACACCCCTCTTTTCCATTGAGAATTAAAGACAAATTAATTTCAAAAAAAGGTAATATTTGTTATAAATATTTTTTATTAATTCTTTATTACGAAATTACTTGTAAACCTTACATTTGGCAAACAAAATTAAAAACTTTTCTTTGTGACTGTACTCTGATTATTGGTTCCAACCAGCAATTCGTATGACAACAGATTGCAATCATGTTGTCGATCAAACAGACCCTAGTGTCGGACGTTTATAGTACTATTTCACTGCAAACCATGCTGAATAATTTGTCAATATTGATGTAGTACTGAGAATTGCTGTGGGTTTTGCCAGCAAGGGATTAAACAGTTCAAGTTTTCTTTCCATTTCAAATAGTTTTATTTTAGCAAAAACTACGGGGATTGAAGGTTGGAGTGGATAAGGTGGAAAGAGAAATTACTCCAGATTTTAAATTTTGGTACCGTTGGTATCCGGGTTGGTACTTATCTATCGCCATAATCTATATTCTTATATCAATGCTACTTTTCGTTGTAATATTATAACTCAAGAACGGGCTCACCTAACCAAATGTTTATAAAAGCTTTATGTGAAGTTTGCATAAAATTGGTAGAGCGGCTCTTCATTTATCACATTTTTGGAACTAACGAATTCAATAAATGGCGGATCGTTTTGTTGATGGGTATTTTTCTGCCACATTGAAACTTTTTTCAGTTGTTTTTTTTTTCTTTTTTTGTTTTGTTGTGTTATGTCATTCATGCGGTCATATATGTAGCGAAGCACGTACCTGGCCGCTAGTAGGATCTAAAATGAGATGGATCAATTTTGCCAATTCTTTATTTGTTGTGTAAGTTGTCAAGAGAAAGTTCGTATGAAAAGAAACATTGCGAAAGTGGGAAAAACAATGCCTTAATCCATAAATACTCTTTCTAGCTATTAATATGAAGCTATACAAAGTTGTAAAGGAAGTTCATAATAAAAATAAAAGTTTTACACTTTTCCCGTGATTCTTTAAAAAAGTTGAAAAATGTTTTATGTTCGAAGGGATAAAAGATGGATGGATTGACCAGTTGTGCTAATTCTTTTTTTGTTGTGTTACTTACGTTGCAAAAAATATTTAAGTTAGAGGCAGGATATTTGTAACTTTGGGTTTTTTTCGTTAATTTATTTTAATTTTTAATTCAAATTTTTTGTTAACAATTCTATTAATAACATATTATTATTTTAAGTTGAGTATTGAAGTTGTTGTTAATAACGTCGTTGGTAGGGGGTTAGCGTTCGCACCTAGCTGCACTGACCAACCGATAGGCTTAGATTCGATTTCCTGCAGGGATGGGCATTTTATTGATGAACATTTCTAAGTCTGCATTTCCGGTTCAATTAGATTAGATTATTTCCAGTTCCGGTTAGATTCAATTTGTGTAACTTGTCCAGAGATTTTTATTTATTTAAAACGCCTCTGTGGTCTAGCAGTTCAGTTGTTGGACTTGACTGCATAAGGTCCCGGGTTCGTATCGCGGGTCGAGCAAAAACAATATTGGGTTTCTTCCAATTTTCTAATTTAAAAATGGTGCTCGGGATTGGATATGTGCCTGGTTGGCGATAGGCTTGCCACCTATCACATAGTGGTACTTGGGGTCTTCGACTAGTCGTGGGTGCCCTGGTTATGCCTCTGCCTACCTCCTCGGGCGTGAAGATACTTATTTACTTATGTACTTACTTAACTAAATGCTTAAATTATTGATAACTAACATACTATATACGAGTACTATGTCGTTATACGATCGTTTTCGTAGGATCCGCCTTAATATGTCTACAGAGAGTAATAATACTCATATCACTTATTCATAAGACCAATCGTACAAGATTTTCATTTTGAAGAAATGGAATTTCTTATTCATTTTTCCATTGAACTAAGATGTTTTGAAAATAAGTTTAGTTTCAGTATGTCTATATTTATATTTGATAAAATATTAGAAAGCTAAAACAATGTTTACTTTTTTTGCCCTCCCGTGTTAGATATACACACACATTGTGACACTTTCTTATTGGGATAAAAGCTGTATTTTACTTTCAAGTTGAAAAAAGCAACTTGTCAGTGTGTGCCTAAGTGTGTGTGTGTGTTCGTGTGTCTGACGAATAAACTGATTTCAGTGCGGATTTTTTTGTTTGAAAAGATTCTTCTTTATAATTGTTTTTAATTTCATGACTGTTAGTTTTATTACTCACTTGACTTAAATTTGAGTGTGTATGAGCATTTCAGCTATTGGGTATCCTCAGATATTTTATAAGTTAACGTTATACCTAGCTAGCTGGACATCGCCGCCGAAAACGTCTTCAACATATCACACCCCCCAATTATTGAGGAGATCGTTTGATAAAAGACCACGTAATTTTTATTTCTTTGAAAAATTAAGTATTTTTTGGTAGTTAACATAATTTACAATCTTTTTTTGTATTATTTTCATTGTGGAACAAGGGATTGTTCATTTTTTTTAATGAAAAAAATATAAATAACTCAAACCTGCACTGATCTGGCTGAAAATTGATTGGGAAGTAGCTTAGAATCAGGCGACGGACATAGGATACTATTTATCCTGATTGACTGCGAGGAGACTAGGAAACAAAATACTAACTGAACGGGTGGAATGAGGTTCGTCGGAGCAGATAGTATTTACATGTAAAATAAAGTCTTGTTATAGTAACTATGTATAACTCAGAGAATGGCTGAACCATTTTAGTTGAAAAGTGAAGGACAGGCAGCTTAGCTTAGCTAAAGTGGTCTGGCAGAGATCTTTCTGAAGGTTCTTTTTCACACAAGGTTAAAAAATATAAGTGAAAAAGTGTGTATTATTTTTAAATTTTTGTTCATAATAAAGTGTACTCATTCATTCATTCTTAGAACCAGGAGACAGTCATAGTATATTTTTTATCAAGTTCAACTAATATAACATTTTCCCATACATTCTGAACGGTGGAAACGAAATTCGCTAGAACAGCTGGTCTATAATAAGTAGCGATTCATTCGTGATCTATGATAATATAATATCCTAAGTTATGACGATAAACATCGTTCGTAAAAGGTCAGGAGCTATCGGCACTTATCTATACTGTAATAATTATGCCTTGAACTTATTTTAACGCTGACCCATTGCAACATATGCTATAGTTATGTTCACTTCGTTGACAAAAAGTTCAAACAATGAATAGCATAAAAATTAAGTGCGGTAAAAATAAAAAAATCAACTACAACTTTTTTTTAATGATATTGGAAGACAACAAGCAGACGGATTTCCTGATGATAAGAAATTTTCGCCGCCTAGAGACACCAAAGGTGGTAATTATGCGTTGCCAACCTGAGGCCGGGATGTTAGGCCTTGAGCAAAAGTAAGTTTACCGGCTACCTTACCCTCCGAACCGGAACACGTCATGACGTTATGGCAGCAGGAATAGGTAAGGCGGTGGTACCAATCCGGGTGAGTCGCTGCGAAACTCTACCACCTAGTCAGGTGTCACGGTGTAAGTGACAGTAAGCATTCGCTCGCCTTTTACGAGCTGCCTGGCAGGAAGGCAGATGGTCTATTCTTCAAAGGAGCCCGGACCAACACGGGGGAACAACTGTTTCAGATACCACATAGCAATATATGTAATACTAGCGGCCCGCTTCGGTTTCGCACGGGTATTAAATATACATATAAACTTCCTCTTCAATAACTTTATCTATTTTAAAAACAGTATCAAAATCCGTTGCATAGTTTTAAAGATTTAAGCATACAAAGGGACATAGGGACAGAGGAAGCACCTTTGTTTTATACTATGTAGTGACTGGCTGACCCGACAGACGTTGTTCTGCTACTTTTTTATGTGATTTAAAAAAAATTGGGGTGAGTCACCCTTGTCATTTAGGGGTATGAAAATAAGATTGGTGGTCGGTGGCCGATTCTCAGACCTCAATATGCTCACAAAATTACATGAGAATGGGTCATGCCGTTTCGGAGGAAAACGGGAACGAACATGTGATGCGAGAATTTTATATGTAAGATATATTTTAAAAAATTGGCATACCACAATTTGGCAGAATGTGTTAGTTCATTTTTTTGTAACAGTTTTTTTTGTAGGACACATATTTAAAAATTAATAATTTTCAATTAATTTTATTTGTAATTGACTTCTTACTAGCTTTCATTTGATACCCTTTCTGCTACAAACAAAAATGAACAAGAAAAAAAATGTAGAAAAAAAGAGTTCATTTAATTTACGGGAGCCATTTTAAAAAGAATAGTTATCTTGCATCACTGCCATAGCTATCTACTACTATAAACATCCTTCTAACACAGTCGGTGAAAAATAAGCTGCCATGTGACAAAATTAATGATAGTGTATTACAGTATAGATATCATTCCTCGATATCCATTTTCAACTTCGACCCGGAAAAACAGGTGTGCTATAACTGTTTCTTCACGTAGGCAGAGACACAGTGGCAATCTTATCACCAACCGGGTACTTATCAAATTATTTATATCAGAAAACTGGAAAATTCAATTTTTTTGTTGCTCGAACCGGGGATCAAACCCGGAACCTCAAGAAGTGAAGTCCGACGCCGGACCGCTAGACCCTAGAAGCGCTAGATCAAGTTTGACGTGCCTGTGTACACATACACACAGACACGTCTATCAGTGGCAGTTTCAAGTGACAAAATTAATTAGGCCTAAGCACAACGTGATAAAATTTAGCAGGTAGCTTAGTTGTAACACAGAGTCAGGAATCTTTTCCTCCTAGTAAAACGAATGGTTCCCGTGGGAGAAAAAATAGAGACGCGAAGTCTGTCATCAAATATTAAGTTTAAGCTACACTTTGATACAAACATTTTGCAGTCACTGACCTTTTGTTCCCGATTCCCGAAGTATTTTCTTTGTCAAAGTATAAAGCCATGATTCAGGATATATAAGGGATTTGTTGCTACGCATTTTATATAACAACAGGATAAAAGTTGGAAGGAAAACATTATTATCCTGTTAACTTATTACAATATATAAACATAACAAACGCTAATGTTTATATTGTTATGGTTTGTAATTAAAAAAATACCATAATAATGATAAATGCTAAATTCAGATATAATAAAATTGCTTCCCTAAATATCGTCAGTTTCACTCATAGCAGAATTTTATTTCAATGTTATGTTTCGACGTTCTTTGTTCACTTATGCTATACTTGTCATGTCTCCCTATATGCCAGACTAGAGTCAAGCTCCAACGGGTCTTCTTTCGCCCCTTATTCTCTCAAGACCATTCCCTTGGCTGTGGTTTCTCTAGATAGTAGATAGCGACAACCCACCACCTGCCATGGCCTTTCCAACCTGAAAATTCGGGAGAATACACGAGGCTCTGCTGCTTCTTTGGCTTTCGTCCTCGTGTATCTCTTTTCCTTTTTTATTTATTTTCAGCACCATCGCACATTACTTTGATTGTATTTCATAGGGTTGCCTGGAAGAGATTTTTGATTTGGCGATAAAATATATATAATATAATTTGGCGATAAAATGTTTAAAATAATTAGCGAATTCTGTGTATCTATTTTTAAGGCTTTTCATTATTTAATGTATTTTTATGCTATTCTTAGTAACTCTCAAGTAGATTACATTTGTATTTTTTGTCATAGTTTCTTAAGTATTTACTTATTAATTTATTATTTGGTATAAAATAATTAAGTAATACTAAATTTTTAGAATTTAAACTTAATTATGGTAGGTTACAGGTACTGGAAGGAATCTCATTACTAACCAGATAGGTAGAAAGCAAATTTTCATGACTAATGACGACTTATGTAAAAAACTAAGTTAAATAGTAACAAGTATTTTTATATTGTATAACCTCTGTAATAATTAATTAGACATGCATGCTGCTCCTCATTGCAATATTGTATTTTTCGTACGTGAAAACCCGTAGCAGGCTTTGCTATGTTTCATAATTATATGTTTTTAATCTGCAGCTCATAGTTGATGTTTTTCAATAAAATAAAATAAATTAAATAAAAACTAATTAAAGTATTAGACAAACAAATTAATAAGTACAAATAATTAGTTATATTAGGTATAATGTAACATACATACATAGAGTAATGCATGTTGAGACATGCTCGACTCGCAAAGGAAGGAATATTATTGAAATATCAAAAGTGATCATTTAAATTGACCTTACTGTAACAAATCGTTTCTAAATACAAATCACTTTATAAAGCATGAATGTTGTGAGAGCTATTTTAAAAATGTCTATTTAAAAAACCAACACTGATATAAAGATAAAGTCGACGCGTTTTACTGATTTGTTTTCCTCGGCAAACTTACGTCATGTTGTCAAACCATGACCTTCATTATCGTTCCGTTTAATGAAATATAAGTTTTTGTAATTAAATTATTAACTCTTATTTAATAATGACTCGTCTTTTTGAAGGTATACTTCTTTCGGCGCGTTATGAAAAAATGATGACAGTCAAATTTAAAGATGCGCGCGCATTTGTCATACAAAAGTAACATCATGAAGTTGCCTGCTTTAGAAGCACGTTGCTATATTCACACACGTGTTTTAGTTTTATGCGTGTGCGATTTATGTACTTTTCGTTATAGTTTTTTTTAATAATGGCAACAATTTCAATAATAAATTTTCAATAACGCACATTTTTTTGTAACAAGAATACGCTCGCGTCTCTACTGATGGTAAAAACATAATTTCGATAAAAACTTTAATCCCACATCACAATTCATCGAGGTATAACTTTTGAAAAAAGTAGCCCATATAAACCTAAATTTGGATCTTTAACGACATGCATATCAAATTACATCAAAACCAGTATAGGTTTAGCTTTGAAAGCATTGAAAGCCTAAAAGAGACAGACTTAATTTATAACATTAATAGCATTTATAATCTTAGTATGAAATCACAGACAGTCATTAATAACCAATAGTCAAAATGTTAGAAAAAGGTTTTTGAAGGTCCGCAATTGAATGCAATTGAGTGCCAATAAATATGTAAAGTACAATTAGATGACAATGCGACTCCGGCTCCTCAAAGATTTCCTTTATAAGGCAAACGGACAAGTGGGTCACCGTCTCGCACGGACTTCCACAGCACTAGATGTATCTCATATGGTTTGCCGACCTTTGAGGTACTCTCTTTTCTAAAACTGCTTAGCCGCATCCGTTTGGAAATACTTGAATAAAGTTTCAAGTAAAACATGTTTTAAACACCGTTCGCCTTGCCACAAAAATATATTTGTTTAATTAAATATAATCTAAAATTGAGTTACAACCAAGAGCTACATGTAGACAACGAGCGGCATGATGTTGGTTGAAAATCAAATTTTAGACAGTGTTTAATAAAATATGTGTTCAAATAGTGTTTACATTTTTTGCAGCAAGACGGGGTGACTCTAAAGTCTGTTGTTCTTAAGTAAAATACGCTCAAAGCGAACAGAACCTTTATCATAAAGTTTTCTAAATATAATTTAGTTTTACCCAAATTTCACAGTTTTCTTTTATATATATACGAAACCACAACGCAGCAGCTATTAATGTTTTTTTGACAATGCCCGTAACACATTGTTGGTTTTCCACTTGCTGACTTCGTTTTTGTTAACTAGGGGTTTGGTTAGGTATTTAGGGGGCGTCCCTTAATTAGGAGAGGCATTCAAGGGGCGAGAAGTTGAACTGAATAACATTTTACCTTGCTCTATTAGACGGCGTCTTACCAAATAAAAGTTTTATTTTGTAAAACAACTTGAAATCGCGAGTAAATTGTAAAAAATATTCAA
The DNA here is from genome assembly GCA_002245505.1 of Calephelis nemesis. Lineage (NCBI taxonomy): Eukaryota > Metazoa > Arthropoda > Insecta > Lepidoptera > Riodinidae > Calephelis > Calephelis nemesis. The sequence goes on along the minus strand of NJDD01001239.1, from coordinate 479,237 downwards.
TCGTATTATTCACTAAAAGTAGCGACACAGAGCAAGTTCATTTAATAAACTTTAAGATTTGTTATTTTATTACGATTTCTCGAAAATTAAGTCTGTTTTCTTTACGTCATTTAAGTCTGTTTGCCTTACGTCATTTTTTTGAAATGGCTAATATGTTGCTAACCGCGAGGTTTTTACAACTTCACCTACCAATCGTGTCTTAAGATGTATATCTACTACTTACTTTTTCTTAAGCAGGTAAAATGAAGGTAATTTATGTTATAGTATTTATTTACCTGAAACAAATAAAAAATAACATATAGTGATAAAAATACTATCTATATGGTACAAAGCTTCAGTTGGCAACATGCTAATTTGTCATCTTGAGGTAATACTAGCTGCTTTGGTGAACTTCGTTCCAGCCGTTTGGTTTACATGGGAAAAATTAAAACGTTTTTCCTAGTTTCCTCGCAGTTAAATGGAATATAAAAAAGGTATCCTATGTCGTTTTCCTGGTTCAAAGATGCCTCCCCATCAATACTCAATCCTCAATCAATACAATACTAACAATAGTAACTAACACGACTTTCTTTTATTCTCTTCTTCTTTAATATATATGTGTATGAGTATTTGTTACCGTCAGCAAATCCGTTTACTTTGTTAGTGTTTCTTTTTAATGTTTTAATAAGACAGCGAAAAAGTGTTGATGGTAAAAACTCTCTTGATGGTAAAAAGTACTTAACTCTCTGGATGGTAAAAAGAAAGTTTAGTACTTTATACACAAGCAGTGGTTTATCGACACCATAGACACTACATACACCACAAATATTTTTATATTTTACTAGCTGATCTGGCGAACTTCGTACCACCAGAATTTATTTCCACACTAGCGACTGAAAAAGTATAATTCTTATTGTAAAATCAAATCTGCTGGGTTAAGTTTTAAAATGGTTTTTCTTTTTCCTTACATAAGGCTAAGATTTTAACCCACTATCGAATAAACATATAGAGTTGTTGCCTGCCTTAAATTGCTTGTTCAAATATTAAAATATGAATGTCCATAGTGCACGCGATGAATACGTTTCCATCGAGGTAAGTAGATATCTTTCATTGGATTTAAATAAAGTTTCCTAAAGCCACATCTTAGTTAATAATTTAATAACTGTTTACGGACATCTTCTTTCCCTAGTGTGGAATATTTTATCATACAAGTTTTGAGTGACTTTCAATTCGGAGTTGTTTTTTTAAAAGTAACCTAGGTTTCAACTCGGGTTCAATGGATTAGCCGTGAAAGAATAACAGACAGATAAACTTTCCCATTTATAATATTAATATAGATTGTATAGTTTTTATCTATATATTTTATTATATACTAGCGACACAGCCCGGCTAGGCATGAATAATGACACTGATTTAAGATTTTTTTTATTGATGGAATTTCTAACAAAAAGAACCCTAAAAAACTAATCTGTTTCTAATAATAGGAGTGTAGTGCAGTCTGTGCCGACTGCCTGAAAAGGCTGTTGAAAAATTTGAAAAAATTCAAACCCTAGCGAACGAAACAACAAGAAACAAGGATAATTTAAAACTGACATAAAATTGAACGAATGTAACTTTACCATAAACCAATTGGAAAATATTTCACTGAGTTGTTTTGATTGCGCGTCAAAGAGTCGGATTGAATCGGATAAATGAAATATCCTGCCATTTTGTGTATTTACAAATAAACGAATATCAATATTAGTTTTACCGGTATTGTTACTATTAAAATTTGATTTATTTTCCTGTGGAAAAAACAAACAGTCGTTACTGGGGCTGTATTATCAAGTGATATCTGTGTGTCACTTTATTAATAGACTGATGTCCCCAGCTTTGCCCGTGCGGCAATAACTTTTTTCTCTTTCTATTGCAGATTTTTTGGTTGCAGAGTCTCCCTGTGTTGGTCCATGCTCCTTTGCTGAATATACCTTCTGCCTTCGTTCCAGGCAGCTCCTAAAAAGCGAGCATAGGCTTACTGTCACTGATACTGTGACATCTAACTCGGTCGGTAGGCCCCTCTTCAGACTACGGTTACTATACGGGGTTACTATACTACGGGTAATATTCCTATATAGTATAGACAACACGAAATAAAGCAATAAAATATGCAAAAACTGAAATATAAATATTTGTAACAAAACAATAAAAAGGTTGTTTAGTTTCATATTCCTGCCAAAATGTAAATAACAAATCCTTTAATTCGATTTCAAATAATTACTTAAATTTTATTACTGTAGTTTTTTAGTTAAATTACTATTTTTACTGAAATAATTATTAATTAAAAAGTTATTTAATTAGTGATTAAACTTATGTGTGAGTGTGTGTGAAACTAACGAAACGAAATTAAATAAAGATATTTCTCTAGAGAATTCCAAACACCCAGTGTAGGATTTATCCGGGCTCCGGCTACCGATACGACCAGAGGAATGTACGTTCCGGCACTATGTCAAATTCCATACCGTGTTTATCTATTAGTATGCTTAGACATAAATATGTAAAATAAATAAATAAGTGAGCATCGTATCCATTTCCCATTTTCTCTCTATAAGTGTCGGTCGCATTTTTCTTCGCCTGTAGGCACGTATATCCCGGGTTGTCCGTTCTTTTGAATTTCCCCTATTTAAAGCTGTGTCATGTTGGTCCACGTAGCCGAAGTACGCCTATTGTGACACGAAGTTTTGCTTCATCATTGTCCCCTTAAATATCGCCTCTGTGGTCTAGCGGTTCAGTTTGTTGGACTTGACTGCATGAGGTCCCGGGTTCGAATCCCGGGTTGGGCAACAAAAAAATTTGGATTTGTCCAATTTTCTTATAAAAAAATGTTGTTCGGCATTGGAAATGTTCCTGGTTGGCGATAGGCTTGCCACCTATCGCATTGTGGGACTTAGTGTCTTCGACTAGTCGTGGGTGCCCTGGTTGTGCCTCTGTCTATCTGTTCGGGGATATATACGTGAAGATACTATTGTCTCCTTAAATATATTTATGGACTTGGCGCTAACATTTTTTGCATCTCATTAATGTGATATTGACTGACATCGCAAATGTTGTTCTGCTACACATGTCATTTAGCGGTATGAAATACTTTATTGTCTAAAAATATAAATAAAAAATCATAAAAATTAGTCATCCCTTATGACCACAGACACTGTGATATGAAATTTTTATTACCTACTAGCAGACCTGATGCGTAATTTGTATATTATACTAGCTATAAAAAAAATATCCGAGCGAAGCCGGAACAGGCTTCGCTCGGATGATATTTTTTTTTATCATAAATTGAGACTTAATCTTTCCTATCTTTCAAGTTTAATCAAACTGCATAAGTTGTGAAAATTTGACTATAATCGGTTGAGTAGTTTGAGAGTCCATCTTCGACAAACAAAGTGATGCGATCTATATATATATATAAAAAAATAAGATAACGAAACCTGCACTGGGATTTTTTAATAGTCATTCTGCTATTAAGGCTACTACCAAATTTCAAAACCAGATATATTCAAAATTGGTCCAGCTGTTCTTGCGTTGAAAGTGTTGCAACATACCGACTTTGTTTTATATATCTACCACAGATTATAATCAAACTTTCGTCAGATTATAAAAGTTAAAAGTTTATTCTCAGCGCATACTTTAAAACAATTCAGACGAAGCTGCTCTGAATTTAGGGTCATAGTGGCTACAAAATTCTTCAACAGTATTACATCAAAAATATTATAACATTCCCCGTGTTGGTCTGGGTCTTCTGTGTAAAACAATACAATATAAGCATTGTTTAAATAGACCATTACCAAGAATAGCTAGAAAAGAGAGAGAGTAGAGTGCTGTGCAGAACCTTGCCCGATGAGGTACCACTTACCTAGTCCCTACTATAACTATATAATAACTATGATAGCTATAATAATTCGGTCATGTTTCGGTCTGGGGGTAGGGTATCCGGTAGACTATCACAACCTCTCTTACAAATTTATCTTAATTTCATTTTCGCTATTTTAGTATAGTCTGAAAACAATTTTTTTATAGATATTGTTACCGAATATCAATATTTAAGTATTTTCTAAGTATTGTAATCAAAAACAACAATTTTGTTATAAAACATAATTTTATGAACTTCATACTATATATGATACTTTGACTAATATTATCAATATTAGAAAAACTGTTATTAATTTTACTATCTGTGTATCAAATTGGTAATTATTGTTCGTAAAAGCTGTTAGTTTTTATAGCACAAATAAAAAAATACAAATAAAAAGCAGTATGGCCACAGGACAGCGACGCACCTATAACATCTATGGTGTCTAAAGACCACTGTTGTCTCTTACCACCGGGAGAGCCGTGTGCTTGTTCGCTGATCTCTCAGAAAACAAGATCTCTAAAAAAGTTTTTTTTTTAATACTTTATTTGCCCCTTTCTGAGGCCGTATTAAATAAAAAAAAGTATCTTCACGCCCATATTTTTCTTTATAACTCTTACTATCCGGAGAGCCGTTTGCTACAAAAAAGAAGTGACATTGGTTTGACCAGGTCATTAGCTTTTCTGCCTCAAAGTCCAGGCCAGCTGGTTAACGGGGGTCAGACAGTGCTCCGGCGAAACTAATTGGACCAATACGGCTGCATCATCCTCAGTACCCCTCTCTATCTGAAAGGGACCCGACGAGCGGGCAACGGCGTTGGGCCGTTTGGGATAGGATGAGGGATATTGCCCACTCCGTCATAGTGGAGTTGCGGCAGGTACGAGGGGCCTGTCGCCACTGGGAATCCAAAGTGGTGCACGCCGTGTCTCCGTGCAGCACTTCTGACGATGTTGAGTGGGGATACCAAAAAAGGATAGCGAGATCCAACGCCGCCGGGGCAGTAGATATGCGTACATAATATAATTTTCTAATACGTACGTAGATATCTTCTTTATTATTCCCTTTCGAGGTAGGCAGAGATCATCGAGTGCCAATCTGCCAAAGCATTATTATTAAGTATAACTTAACAACTAGTAGCATGCTTTCGAAAAAACTTACAAAAACCTGTTTACGAAAAAATACTAATCAAAATCCTTTTATAATCTGTTAAATTTCCATGTAACAAACAAAAACTCTCCCTTTTTCTTTTACATTAATTTCCTTTTGCAGTAAGTTAAAACAACAAAGTTGCGGAAAAGAACAATGGCTATTGAAAAAGTTTGTATACAAAATAAACATGGCTTCTGTGAAATGCTAGGATTACTAATAAGACTCCTTGAGATGTTATTTGCGGAACAGTAAATCGTAAGAGCTTCAGAGAGTGAAATAGGCATATTATAAGCCTACTTCAAAAATCAACCTCTTCTAAAGTCTTCCATTCCTATCAGGTTGCTAAGCTACTAGCAACCCTCCTTCAAAAATTAACCCCTTCCAAAATTTTCCATTTCTATGAGGATGCTAAGCTGCTAGCAAGATTTTTGATCAAAAAAAAAATATGACAAGCTTCGATACGTAAGGGTTATTCCTAAAATGTTGTTATAGTATTTATGAGTTTTACTTTTTTAGCACCATTTAAGCCTACTTCAAAAATCAAACCAAATGCTTCATTATCTAGATAGATAATGATTACAAGATAATTTTAATAGAACTATTTTTGTGATTAAGTATATCATTACTGTGTATTCATGTCCAGACACGACCATGATTTAACAAAATGCAATATTTAGCAAACATTATTCTTAATCAATAATTATATATTCTTCACTTTATTGATTTCCCTAAATAACATATAATAAACATACTAACAAAATTCTTGCCGTCTTCGCGTGTGATTTATATTATAAAACAATGTTGTGTTGGTTTGCCAAATGATCTTGCAAAATGGTTCTTAAGATAATCTATTTTAAGAGTTTCAACACAAATTCAAAGTTTTACTGTAGAGTCGTGTTTAGTCGCTCGTCTGGATTAACTATTGTTGTCGCTTGGCCGTCAAATATGGGCCTCTTAAATAAGCTCAGAGTCGATCAGCGTGCTATGGAAAGAGCTATGCTCGGTGCTTCTCTGTGATATATGATCCGTAATTCAGTGATTCGCAAGAGAACGAGAGTATCCGACATAGTCCGGAGAGTCAGCAGGCTGAAGTGGTAATGGGCAGACCACATTGTTAGCAGAACCAACAACCGATGGGGAAGAAAATTTCTCGAGTGGCGGCCCCGCACCGGAGGACGTAGTGTTGGAAGACCTCCCACTCAGTGGACTAATGATCTGGTCAAACTCGCGGGGAGTGGCTGATTACAAGCGGCTGGTGACAGTGGCTTATGGCGCTCTTTGGGGGAGGCCTTTGTCCAGCAAGGGACGTCCTCCAGCTGATGTTGATGTTGCTTTAAAGTCAATGTTCATCATTGATATATTCCGTACTGTAAGGATGAAAGACTTGTTTATGAAAAATGAAAAAAAAAAATATTTGCGGAATATGAGCCTTAAAAAGTTGTTACAAAGATATGTAACAATACAACATATTCTACAATATTGTGGTCTGAAAATATTTAATTTAATTTAAATAAATCAAATATTTATGTACATTCATTTATATCACAGCACTAATCCTATCTACTGTACACTACCATCGTCTTGCATGATGCCTAAAAGACACTTGCGCACAAGTAACACCAATGTTGTCCATAGATTAAAATGACCTCTTCATCATCATCATCATCAGCAGGAGGATGTCCACTGCTGGACATAGGCCATCCCCAAAGAGCGCCACAAGTCCCGGTCACCAGCCGCTTGTAACCAGCGACTCCCTGCGACTTTGACCACATCATCAGTTCACCGGGTGGGAGATCGTCCAACACTATCATATTGTCTCTTACATAAAAGTACATTTAAAGAGAATATTACATTATTTGAGAAATCAGCTTCGAGTAAATAGAATTATTTAGAAGTTTTTAAAATATATTAATTTAAACTTTGTCTTTTAATAACACTTTCACAAATATTTAAGCTCTGAGGATAAAAGTATTAAAATACTTCTAAACTTTTAAAAGTAAAATTACATTACGGGAGTTAAAGTATTCTCACGCCCTCTTGGCATAGGCAGATGTACAACTAGGGCAGCCCCAACTAGCCAAATACAGTAAGTCGCACATTGTTAAAAATGGACCATAAATCCTATCCTGTATAACCAATCGCCAACCGGGCAACGTTGCTTTTATTAAAAAAATATATTTATAAAAAAAAATATACCTGACCCGGACTTGAACCCGGTACCTCATGAAGTTAAGTCTAACATCGGACTAGGTCACAGAAACAAATGAGAGGTGAGTAAAATATAGGTTTCAAAACTCAACCGTCATATTCGGTTACCTATTCTAAGACTTAGACCTATCTCTTACATTTAATCAGCTGCATTAAATACAAACTTTTTAAATTTAATTTTAAAAATTAAATAAAAATTCGTAAAGGAAAGCCCGTGACTTACTTTTCAACATTAAAATTTTAAATACAGTGAAGAATATGTTAAACCAATCTCAATACTTTGTTTAAAATTTGTTTAAAAATAGTAATTAAAATGTGGCAACTCAGTAGAAAGTTATGAATGGTCTAATACAAAAAAAAACGAATTAAGAATTACTCTCTTTTTCGTCAGTCAAAATTGTAATTACTAAAAAATCACACAAAATAATCTAACTTAAGACTCATAAATACGGACATCTAAGTAATTAAATCTAAATAAAGTTATTTAATTTGTAATTTTCCGCCAAAAAAATGTACATACGTATTATGGCGTAACAAAGCAGATAAAATAGTGCGCTAAGAATGAATCGGACTTACCGAAAGCTAAAACTCCCAAATATATTAAGCAAATATACCAAGCATCATCAGGAGCCTATATCATTCGGTTACAAAGCGTAACGTACATTGAGTTTTTAGTAGTATGTGTATTGTTGGTGCTAATTAAACAGTTTAGTGGTGTGTATTGTGTGGAGCTGGATATATTTGGGAGTTTTAGCTTCCGGTAAGTCCAATTCATTCTTAGCGCACTATTTTGTCTGTTTTGTTACGCCATAATACGTATACATTTTTTTGGCGGTAAATTGCAAATTAAATAATTTTATTTCGATTTAAGTATGGATTTCCGCAAAGTAACGCCTTCTTCTATCAATTTTCAAAGATATCTAAATGTTCATTCACATTCATTCCCTTTTTTATATTTATTTACGCGATAAGATAACGAACAAGCACACGGATCTCCTGACGATAACAGACGACCGTGGCCTATAGACACCATAGATTTTGTAGGTGCGTCGCTGTCTTGTAGCCGAGGTGTTAGGCCTGTTGTGCGAGTCTACCGGCTATATAACCTCCGGATTGAACTATGTAAGTGTCATATTCCAATTCAGCTATGGCGGCTGGAATAGGTAAGCCGATAAGTCGGTACCCAGATGATTTGTAGCACAGTATTTTACCACCAGTGGTCTTGCTGATAATGATCCATTAGACCTTTGATCGCCTTTGCCTAACTTACAAGCTGTCTGTCTTTTGATCTGCCTGATAAAAAGGTAGATGGTTTCTACTCAAGAGATCCCGACCAATACGGAGGTTCCCCCTTTTGGTGCGGGTGCCTGTCTGCCTCCTTCGGGAATCGAACCTGAGCTTCGCGGAACTGAAGTCTAAGTTAACATTAAACGCGTCTAAAATTTGGAATTCGGGTTTGCGCTAAAAATGTTTTTTTACAATATCAATCGTAAAGATACTGAAAATGTAGTAGTACCTTTTATACTTAATCTGGAGTGAGAATAGGATACGACGTTTGGTATAAGCAGGACTGTCGAAGGGGAATATTTTGTTTATGAAACCAAAATACAAGTAAGTTCTATATCTTTATATATATAATTCTTCTGTGAGTGTGTATGTCACTGAACTCCTTCTAGACGACTGGACCGATGTCGATGAATCTTTTTGTATGTGTTCTAGGGAATTCGGGAATGGTTTAGATTCAGGATTTGGTCCACTGGAAAATGTTTTTTTAATAATAAGTAGTTGTTGATTTTAGAATGTTTCACGTCGGATCCGACAGACTGCGCTACTGTCTAAGCATTAACATCAAGCGATACAAAGTTTGCTGGGTCAGCTAGTAATATATAATATATAAGATCCTTACAAAATTGTTTACACGCGGCTGTCGCCGTAGAATAGTTTCATACAAACTTCGCTAGAGGGCTAATTTTTGAAAATAAATATGTTCTATATTTGAACTCCGAAGTTAAACTATTTGTATCAAATTTCATCAAAATAGAAATAGAGAATTAGCCATGTGTCTTTGCAGAAGAGACCATCTGCCTCCCTGCAGCTCGTAAAAGGCGAGCAAAGGCTTACCGCTTACACACTCGCGTAACTAACACAGTGACACCTGACTAGGTAGTTTTGCAGCGGCTTGCCCGGATTGGTACCACCACTTTACCTATTTCTGCCGCCGTAACGGCAGTGCTTGCCGTTGACGTGTTCCGTTTCGGAGGATAAGGTACCCGGTAATCTTACTTTTGCTCGAGACCTAACATCCTAGCCTCAGGTTGGCAATGCACCATTACCACTTTTGGTGTCTTTAGGCGGCGTGAATTTCTTACTATCAGGAAATCCATCTGCTTGTTTGCATTTCAACATCATAAAATAAAAGCAATAAAGAAATAAAACAGACTTAAGAATTAATAATGTTAGTATTGATATGTTTCATACTGAAACAATTCTAAAGGCACTTGCACTTTCCTGGGTTAAATATTTAACTCTGAGTTAGATTCAAACTAGGGTTAAGTTATTTTAGATTAAACATTTTAACTCAATATTAAAGTTTATCCAAAAACGTGCAATCGACCCTAATTAACCTGTGCACCTCGCGCTGTGACGTCATTAGCCATTTTCATTTTACATTCATTTATCAATTATATTATGTTGATAAAAGATCGTTCGACAACGGTAACAAAGATGCTATCGCTACTGAGCGCTAGCAGCGAATACGGGACGCCGCACGGGACAGTGCACAGTTTACTCGTCCGAGTTGTATGAAAAAGGATATTGCCTGTATAATATTACTAGCGGCCCGCCCTGGCTTTGCAAGGGTATTAAATATGCAAAACCTTCCTCTTTGAACACTTTATCTATTAAAAACACCGCATCAAAATCTGTTGCGTAGTTTAAAATATTTAAGCGTACAAAGGAACATACGGACAGAGAACGCGACTTTATTTTATACTATGTAGTGATTATAAATATACTACTTAACTTTGTGTTAATTTTAATTATACAATTCGTATAAACCTTCGAGTAGTCGGTAGATTAACATTTTTAATTATTTATACGGGATACTCACAATCTTCTTTTATTTTATTTGTCGATATTTCTGCCTAGTTGCATAGGCCGTGGTCACGACGGGACTGCGGCAGCGAGCTGCAACTTTTGACAGGAGGATCTACTGACAGATGAGCCTGTCAATTCTCCGTCTAATTCTTCTTTTTTGAACGTCCTTGTCACAATCATTTCTAGGCACTATACTCCGTGGTCTCGCCGTGACCACGGCCTATGCAACTAGGCCGAAATATCGACAAATAAAATAAAAGAAGATCGTGAGTATCCCGTATAAATAATTAAAAATGTTAATAATAAGCGACGATTAAGGTTTAAAATCTTATAGTCGGTAGATGTTTGTGCTAGCACCGATGACCTTATTCATACATGACATTAGTAAATTAGAGTTGAATTGGTGTAAACAAACACGCAATGACGCCAATGAAGAACTTCCTCATAGTGTGACAAACATTATGTTGCCAGTTCAAATGGGTAATGTGATTAGCGCATTTATATTCTAAAACTACTCAAAAAAGGAGGTTATCAATTCGACTACCCTAATATATAGGTATATGTTATAACAAACATACAGGTATATGTTTGTTTGTTTGTTTGTTACGCGTACTCGACCAGTGGTGAACCGATGTTGATGCTTCTTTGACATAAATGTATGTAACTGGCTGTTGTCCGCGACTTCGTACACGTTTTACGTGGCTAGTATTGCAACGCTAGACTTTTCCGCTGTTAAAGATATCCTAAGTGCTAAGTGCCAACCCATGCCACTACTATAGATTTATTATTATATAGACCCGTCACAAGTGCCTCTTGTAGGTTTATGTGAAATAAAGATGATTTATTATTATTATTATTATAATACAAAATTTGGTGATATCCGTTCAGTAGTTATTGAGTGAAAAGTAAACAGATTAACCGTAATTTTTTTTAAAGCCTTCGTTTTGTGTTATGTATCAGGTATCATTGTTTTAAAATGTTTCAAATACAGATTTAGTTTTATTATATGTGTTAATATCTCATATTATCTTTAATCTGCTTATTTAAAACTATGTTAAAACTTTAACGTGTTTGTGCGTGTGTGGATGAAAGCTGATGGTTGTTACTAAATACTTAAATATTAAGTTATGATAAGTTAAGTTATATTATGTTATACTTAACTAATAAGTTATATAAAAATAGTTGTTTTCCAAGATAGGTTACCTTTTCTATTTTATTGGATAAGGTGTTACTTTGCGGACATCCATTATTGTAGAATAAACCTTTATTTTGGTGATTCCACGCGGTTAATAGGTTCCATAAATTATTAAACTAAGACTAATCCTACATCTCTTGTATCGTAAAATTTAAACCAACTTCAAAATGGATGCATTTCTCATTAATCTGTGTCTGTGGTTTTTGTAATTTGTTTTATAATTACTTAGCCGTTCACAAATTAATTTTAATTATTTTTTCAGTACACATAAAATGTAAGACTTAGCGTAACGTATTGGCATTTTAAAAATTGGCAAATTTGTATTTATATTATGATAAATTATTAATACAAACAGTTAAATACAAAACAATGTTGTAAATAGTAATTGAATAACTAAAATAACTAGTTTCATAAATACTTATTAAATTAATACTTTTATTAAATTATTGGCTGTGCCTCTGCCTACTTCGTCCGGAATATGGGCGTGAAGCTTTTTGTTATAATATATAAGATGATTTTGCAACACCAAAAAACTCTTTCCATTTAGGTTATTCCAGATAAATTTGATGAGTTCTGACAAGTGTTTTTGAGTTATACTTAATATTGTTTAATTTTATTTATTTAGAGTATACACCATTGATTTTTTTTCGTAGTTTTTCTTCGTTTATCAGTTGTTTTTTTTATATTACAATGTGTTAGTGTGATGCAGGTGAAGTCGCTACATTAGCACATAATAGCTAGTCAAGAAACAAAGAAAATCAGCCAAAGCATCGCATTCCTTCACTTTTTGCATGTCAGTGTTCTAAGGGCAACAAAAGAGGGGGGTAGTGGAGTGAGTCGGGAGAAACGAGACACCACGACGCCGTGGCGACAGTAGGTCGAGCGGCGACTCAACACCAACCTATAAATATAAATAGCCGGCTTCCAGACCAAAATAGATTGGTTTTGCTAGTGTTTCACGTTATTGTTTAGATACGCCAGCCATAAAGTGCCTTTTCCAAACATTTTTATTTCGAACGGACTTATTTTGACAGTTATCACAATGTACATAATAATTTCAAAAACAAGCTTTTGTAAAACGTAGTTATGTATTAAAACAATCTAACTGAGTTATTTAATGGCCATGTACATGTTTTTCAAAA
>NJDD01001239.1:405557-466573 GCA_002245505.1 Calephelis nemesis | reverse complement strand
CCCGCCATTTTGTTGTGGCGGCCATTTTGAATTAATAACACTCATCGAAACTAAAAGTTTTTTTTTCAAGGACTAATGTGTTGCTAGCTTTGCGGTTTTTATAAACTATCAGACTTTGTGGGCGATTTGAAACAGTTACTAGTAGTTGAGTGATTAGCAGCAACTTGCCTGGGTAGGTATCCACCCACTTACCTATTTCTACCGCCATAGACAGTGCCATGTTCCAGTCCGGAGGATAGGGTTTCCGGTTGACTTAGAGGCTTAAGCCTAACCCAGCAGGCTATTGATAGGTACTAGGTACCTGCTTACTTGGTGCTATTTTATTACATCAAATAATAAAGGCTGTAAGAATAAGCGTTGATTTTGTAGGTTTTAATTGGAAACATCTGATATCTTCAATCTTCTCCAATTTCAAATGTAGTATAAATAAAATAGGTATAAAAGATCATTACGTCAACAAAATCCTACTAATATTATAAATGCGAAAGTTTGTCTCTCCTTTACGATTTTACGAGGCTTAAAGTTAGACAACCGAGTTCAAAGAAAGGCATTTTTTTCAAAATCAAACCTAACTTATTAATACTAAATATATACATATATAATAACATGACTAAAGTAAAGTCTGGATTAAAATGTAACAAAGATAATACCAGGTTGAACCTTGCAGTACTTTGATACATATTTATTATAAGATGGTAATAATCTATAAAGGTGAAGTTAGTACAAAACTCTAGGAATTATAATTCCTTTACTCGTTATGAGGGTACAGAAGTATATAAAAAGGTTTTATATTAATGATATGAGTTATTTTAACCGGATCACGAGGCCGGGGAGAAGTGTCCGGCGGAACTACCTGAGTCGGCTTATCTTTTTGCAATTTTAATGAGGATATAGCATTTCAAAATTTAATGAGTTTTATAACGAAAGAAATGAAGCTGTAGTAAGATTTTAATTACAATTTTTATAATAATTAATAATTTCGATCGGAGCTTGAGTGAGCCATGAGTTGGTACAAATAAGGTTCGGTAAGTTACGTGTCGAAATCTGTGACACTTTTGGTCTAAAAATGTGTTTCTCTTATTTTCCACTAGAGGCGCTGTTCAAAGTTTTCATACAAATAATTTACAGAGACGGTAGCGAGTACCTATAGTAAAGTTGACAAGCCGTAAACTTATGGTAATGGCCCAGAGTCGGTTCAGTTACTACACTAAAGCTGGATTTCACCGATGAATTTAAACGCGATCAATATCACATGCTGTCAATTGTCAAGAGTGACAATCATGTCAATTTTACTGATAAAAAATTTAGATGATGTAAATACTTTTTTATTAAACTATTTTACGTGGTAAGAAAATTCTCAGGGGATAAGTCTACTGGTTATTTTATTTTCGTAAAAACTGGCACATTTTTTATTGCAATAAATATGGTTTCAAATGGCTCTCTTTCAAGTTTTTAACTATGAAAAACAATTGTTTTAGAAACTGCAACATTTTTACCCCTGGCGAAAGAAGTGGAGTATTATAAGTTGGACGTGTCTGTGGGATTGTGCTATCATTACTTTTAAGCAGATGGATCGATTTCGATGAGAATGTTTAGTTTGAAAGCTGACGTTATTGAGATGGTTTCTAGCTATATTACTTAAAGTTTTGTAGGGGGCTACCGAAAGTATTAATTTTCAGGATTATTAAAAAGTTACTTATAAATACCCTGCTAAAACAGATTTCCATGCACGATTTATTTTTAGGTTATTGAAAGGCAAACAAGCAGACGGATTTCCTGATGGTAAGAAATTCATGTCCCCTAGAGACGTCAAAGGTAGTAATGGTGAGTTGCCAATCTTAGGCCGGGATCTTAGACCTTGAGCATAATGAAGTTTACTGGCTACCTTACCCTTTAAAACAGAACGCGTCTACGGCAAGCGCTGACGTTATGGCGACAGGAATAGGTAAGGCCACTTTTTATTTTTGAATGAAATTATAAATCAGTTCACAGATTACATAGGTTTTTATCAAGTTTTAAGCGTGTGACAAAAGGACTGACATGTCCTCTTAAAAGTATGTAAAAAGATTCCGTTTTGTTTATTATTCCACCAAGGAACCCAAAAAAGTCTAAAACTGCACATTCCAAATTTTCATTCCACTAGATTGCATCGATTATTACGTTATGTTTCCGATCGGCTGCCCATTTAAAACGTAGCACTCGAATTCACGAAGTAATAACGGCGAGCATTGGAACGCTGAAGGTTTTAGTCCCCACTTGTTTTAACGATCCAAAAGGACGAATAAAATATATGCCTCACATTACTTATATTATTGGCTAGCTGTCACCCTCGGTTTTGCTCGCGTGGCAGTTGATATATTTACTGATTGATTTAAAATATTATATTTATTAAAGACTTTTTTGTACCATACTGATAAATAAATTAAAAAAAGCATCTTCACGCCCATATAGGCATAGGTAGGCAGAGGCAACACCATGGCCCGGGACTTCATGCAGTCGAGGCGATAAATAATTTAATACAAACTTTCAACCCCTATTCAGGGGTACAATTACCAAAAACGGTCAAATACGTATCGACTCATTACGAGTATTAATAAGTAGCCCAAAATCAAAGTCTCGTGTTCCCAAATTTAAAAAAAATACAGTCTTCTCTATAAATTTTCAACCCCTATTTAGGGGTACAATTTCCAAAAACCCTTAAATACGTATCGATTCATTACGAGTATTAATAAGTAGCCCAAAAACAATGTCTCGTGTTCCCAAATTAAAAAAAAATACAGTCTTCCCTATAAATTTTCAACCCCTATTTTACCCATCTAGGGGTAGAATTTCCAAAATTTCGTCCTGTGTGGATGTCTACTCAACAAAACGACCCTACTCACCAAATTTCAGGGCTGTAACTTTAACAGATTTTGCTCGGCGATGATAAATCAGTCAGTCATCATCATCATCATCATCATTTCAGCCATAGGACGTCCACTGCTGAACATAGGCCTACCCCGTTGACTTCCACTTCGACCGGATGGAAGCAGCCTGCATCCAGCGAGACCCCGTGACCCTCATAAGGTCGTCTGTCCATCTCGTGGGTGGCAGTCCTATGCTTCGCTTGCCGGTACGTGTTCTCCACTCGAGAACTTTTCTGCCCCAACGGCGCTATGTGCCCCGCCCACTGCCACTTCAGCTGTCTAACCCGGCTGGCTATGTCAGTGACTTTCGTTCGCCTGCGGATCTCCTCATTTCAGTCAGTCAGGACATGTTATTTTTATAAAAAATCTGCTCAGAATTTATAACATGTGGAACATTGTAGAGGTGAGGTGAAGCCGACGGGGGCAGGTACCAGTGTGATGAACATTTAGATGTCTACATTTCCGAGTCTGGGTGTTTATTAAATTTATTCTGGTATCTATTTAAGTATTTCTATGTATTAGTATCGTTGACTAACACCTGTAACACAAGCATATATTTTTTTTTAATTTGAGGTTGGATTCAATTTGTGTATCTTGTCCAGGGATTTTTATTTATTTATAACGTAAGTGGATACTGTCATCGGGAATGGAACCTTGCGGTGTGTACGCTAACCCCTTAACCAAAGAAGCAGTCACAAGATTTAGAGACAACTACAATTTACAACTATTGATTATTATTTCATCTGTTACACTTATGGATGGACGAAGGTTCCTTTGTCTTTGTCCGGGGAACCACTTTAGTCCATGAAATACTTTGCCTCCATGAATTATAGCTCAACAAGATAGGTATTGGTCCAACCTTTAGGTTGGATACAGGATGACGTCATTACTGGGATTTACGTAATTGCTGCAGGATCCTGTAGAAGCGGGATGACGATGGCAATACCAATCTGTTTAGCTTAAAACGTAATCACAAAGTATGGGTCTTCAGTTAGAATTGATGTAGTTATTATAATAAATCTCAAACATTCAATAACAGCTATATTTTTTGTCAAGTCATCTACAGTGTTCTTGAAAAAATACTGGGATTTGATTTTCAAGACGTTTCTTATCATAATATTTTATTTTGTACGTACCGGAACAATTTTCATTGTTTAACATTAATAGCAACTAACAATTTGTAAGTAAAATATTATAGTATGTTTTTTTTTCCATTTCACCTACTGTTTTCCAGATTTTTTTCTAAATAAGAACCTTCTTTGATTCATAAATAACACAAAAAAAAATATGCAAAATTGCCCATGCGTTCAGACGTGATGTGGGAGATTTGTTTTTTTATATAATATATAATTTTGGTATTTTTTTGTGCTAGTTACAGTTAGGAGAATATTTTCAAAAGTACGAAACCAGGCAAATTGCAGAAAAAAAGGAAAAACCAACATTTTAGTCCTTCTTTTATAAACTCAGTAGTTGGCCACGTAAAGCGGTATGTAGTTCGCCTGATCGGATAATAGTACAGAGATCCTTATTGAGTAAAATTAAAATTTTATGTAAAGAAAAATAAGTTACCAATTGTTTAGTTCTGCATAAAACTTGAGAAAAACGCTTAAAAACGATGAATGTTTTACTTCTTTTTTATTATAGGAATTTCCAGTGTTCTAAACATCAAAATCGATTGAATAGTTTAAGAGTTTGCATACGGAATGTTCATCTTTTTTCATCCTATAAGCCGTTATAGAATCTGAAGTAAAAGTTTTCTTTACTTCAGATTCTATAACGTACAAGTATCCTGGAAAAGAGAAGTTTTATTTCAAATACTGTATGTGCAACGGGATTCCGCAAAGTGGCGGCTATAAAATGTAAGTATAAGATAAACCATCGAGCTAAAGCTCAGGACTTTGCTTCGGATTTTGCCTTGCGTGTTCTGTTCATGATATCCCGGTGTTTATACTATATTATTGTGTTTCATAACTACAGGTATAATATGTTACACTTTGTGATTTCTTAAACGACTTTTGATATGATGCAAAATAATAATAGTGTTTAAAAATTACAGGTTCATAATGATCTTTATGATTTATTATGTGATTTTTTAGTACGTGAAGTGCTTAGTTACTTCCTTGATGTCTATTTAACATTTGTCAAAAGCGAATTTCATTTTTTAACGAATGAGCCTAATATTTTTGGTATTGATATTTTTTTGTGTTTGTTAGTGGTCTCTAGTATTCGGTATAGGTGGTTTATAAATGATTGCTTCCAAATTTAAAAATTGAGTCAGTAAAATTAGTTTCAGTTTATATTTGTAAGTGATCTGTTTAGAGAATAAGATTTATTACATAAAACACAATCTATTACCATCATTCATGAACATTATAAAAAACAGTGGCCCGATATGAGTTCCTTGTTGGACTCCAGACAGGTTTTCTATTAAAAGCAACCCATTGGGATCTGATTTATTCGTTTTACACATTATTGATATGAATGTAAGTAAACAATTCTAATGCATAAAAATAGTTTTAAGAGAAATAAATATACGTTTACTAGGTGATAAATGTGGACGCTCATCTTTTATAAACAATTATCTAATTCTGCCTGGAATCGAATCTCATCCCCGTCGATGGTCAGTTTATCTCGGTATATACTCTTATAAAAACTCCAAAAGAAGTTTTTACAAAGGGATTCAGAGTTCAATTGATTTTAACCAAAACTGTTTTGATTTGAACCACGACTTAACTCGTGTTTCATTTAGTGAAAACACCTTTTACTGAAATAAGCTAAGACGCATGACAAAAAGAGTTCATATTTTTTTTCTCTGATTATTGCTACAATATCTTCGAACATCAGCTGTTAGTAGAATCTGGTCTGACTACTCCAGCAGAACCTAACAGAAAAAAGTATTGTATTCGTTTTTCTATAAATGCGAAATGAGGGTGAACCGAAGATTGTTTATAACTTTCTCATGCAAAAAACTACTGAATGGATTGATATAAAATTTCACTAAACAAATAAAGGAAACTTTTCTTTACATATAAAAATGAATCCCTACTTCCTTTACTTATTGCATTACGTAAGAACTGATAGACCTATTATATGTTTAGCTATTTTTTGTTGTATTAGTTACTGTCAGGAGCAAGTTCATGTGAAGAAAAAAAAGCGAACACTGCAGGGAAAACAAAAAATACAATAATTTTCCCCATATAGAAACTGCTTGTAATAAGCGTTACAGAGTTCGAAGGGACTGCTTAATAAAAATCTGGTGTTTTAATATTCATCCAAATTGTATAATTTCCTTCCTAATTTATGTTATCTTAAAAGCCTTTCAAATAGTTCCGCGGTCGGCATATCACGTTCTCCGCATTACTGAACAACTGAAGCCTATTCCTCTGGAAAAACCGCAAGCTTCCCACGGGAGCATAGCGTATCGATTGGAGTAGCCAAGTTAATGAGACTAGGGTATTTAATGTGTAGGCAAAACGATCTCATTGGTTAGGTGATATGGAACGAGACATTTGCTAATGATATCATTATGAGAATAGTAAAGCATGTGGAGAGAGACTAGGATTTTTACCATTTAGTACTCATGCTTTCTTCCTGACTCTCAAGTGGCGTGAAGATGTATTATGTGTCTCCGTATTGTTTTGGGTCTGATGAGTAGAAAAGGCCACCTGCCTCTCTGCCAAGCAGCTTGTAAGAGGGTAACACTGATATGGATTCACCAAAAAGACCACGAGTGGAAGAGTTCAAGAACAACTTGCCAGGGACGGGATCCACCGCCTTACCTATTTGCCGCCATAACCACTTTGTTATATTTATAGGAGGGTAGGATAGGCCTTTCACAATAGGCCTAACATTCCGGTTATAAGACGACGCAACTTTGATGACATATACGGTGGGTACGATGATCTCATACCATCAGGAGACGCGTGTGCTTTTCGATGAACTCTTAAACAACAAAAATAATTTTAATAACCTAAGATCTTATCTATAGTGCCAGGCAACCGCTGCTATTTTTCGTAAAAAAAATATCTTAGCAAGTAAACTAAGTAAGTTAGCTGTAGCTAGATAATTGGATTTCACTGTATTGTTCTTTTGATACCAAAGATATGTACAACCCTGAAAGTTTTATAAATATTTATGTAGGTGAGTTTATATAGGGTACTATACAGGAAACAGGAACGTGTTATTATTAAACATTAACATTATGATTATAGAATGAAAAAAGTATGTAAAAATAAATTTGATCATAGTAAAACTGCAAAAAACTGACTTTGTTACAATAAAAAAATCTTCAAGTTACACAAAAAATAAACACTCTCCTAAATTTCTCTAGCATTCCTTCATCAGATCCAAACTTAGTGGTAATGAGACCACATCGGAAAAATGTTCTTTCCAATAAAAAAACATGTTGTGAAATCGGTTTAGAAATAACGAAGAAATCTAAAAACATACAAGAACAAAATATAACAGTGGAACATAATATATTAATAACCTCGTTTTAATAGATTAAATTTTTAGTTATTCCTGTAAATGTCAGTTTACAATTTTGTGAGAAATTCTGCGTACATTTTTGCAATCGATAGTACAATGGCTATTGGGTTTTGTCCTATTAGTCCTGCGGTCGATGCCACACAGCCTGTGCGTTGCTAAACAATTCGAACCATAATTCTCCCCAATAACCACAAGTTTCCCATGGGAAACTTTATCTGGATAGCAAAGTTAATTAGACGATTATTATGGAATAGAGTTTGAAAAATCTGTGGTGTAACGCTCGCTGACCGCATTCGTAACAGTGAGATCCGAGAAAGAGTGCGATTGAAAGAAAGTGTTGGTGTTAAAATGCGAAAGGGCATGCTCCGTTGGTTCGGTCATGTGGAAAGAATGATAGATGAAAGATTGACAAAGCAGATATACAATGCGAATGTGGATAGATGTAGGTACCCGGGGAGACCAAGGCTAACATTTCACGATCAGATCAATCGGACATTATCCGAGGGTGGTGTCAGGAGTATCCGAAACCGGCGTGTTTGTATGAAAAGGGTAATGAATGTGAAAGAAGCAAGACAGGTTTGTCAGGATCGTGAGGTCTGGCACTCGATACTCTCTGCCTACCCCGTAAGGGACTTGGCGTGAAGATATGTATGTATGTATGTATGTAAGTTTGATTTACTGGTAACTCCTGTTTAGTTCGACTGACGATGATAAATTTTTCTAGTCTCTTTGAGGTACCTTGACTTTTGCTAGAAGCTCTAATAAAAAAATCTGATATATTCTACAAAGTTATTATATAACGATACAGTTATCGTAGGTACAGTTACTTCTTTTGTTTTTGCACACTCAATTATTTTATTTATGTTTCATTTGTTCTAAGTATATCTACAAATCTTATACCTTTAAACGAGCAATTCTTGTATATATATATATATAATTGGAATCTCGGAATCGGCTCCAACGATTTTCATGAAATTTAGTATATAGGGGGTTTCGGGGGCGATAAATCGATCTAGCTAGGAATCATTTTTAGAAAATGTCATATATTCGTGTTTTAAGTAACGAAGTCCGTTGTTAAGTAACGAAGTCAATGATTGTTTGCTTTCAGGTTAGACTAATTGTGTAATTCGTACTTAAATATAATTTCCAAAAAACACAATTTGTAAAAAAAAACAAAAAAAAAATACCGAGCTAAGCTCGGTCATCCAGGTACTGTTATTTGTATACGATGCCATTCATTTTAATATCACAGCTTCATTTTTTGTGGGTTGGCTGGAAGAAATGTCTATAGGTAGTTAGAGATAAGCTCGTCTTGTGCATTTTTAACGCTCCTGTATTTTAAATTTTATATGTTTTTCATTTTTGTGTGCAATAAAGTATTGCATAAAATAAAAAACTTATTAGTATAATATACTTTAATACCTAATTATGAAAAACATTTCGATCAATAGAACATTTCTCCAATTTTTCCCCGTGTTGGTCCGGGCTCCTTTGTAGAATAGACCCTCTGCCTTCCTGTGCCAGGCAGCTCGTAAAAGGCGAGCATAGGCTTGCCGTCACTAACACCGTGACATCTGACCAGGTGGTAGAGTTTCGCAGCGACTCACCCGGATTGGTACCACCGCCTTGCCTATTCTTGCCGCCATAACGTCATGACGTGTTCCGGTTCGGAGGGTAAGGTAGCCGGTAAACTTACTTTTGCTTGAAGTCTAACATCCCGGTCTCTGGTTGGCAACGCATCATTACCACCTTTAGTGTCTCTAGGCGGCGGGAATTTCTTACCACCAGGAAATCCGTCTGCTTGTTTGCCTTCTAATATCATAAAAAAATTACGAAGTTGAAAACTTTCACATGTATTTATGTGAATGTGAACTCAAATTGCTCCTGTGTTGGTCCAGGTTCTCTGTGTAGAAAAGTTTATCTGACTCCCAGTCTGGCATCTCTTAAAAAGTGAACATTAACGTTGAATGGGACATTTCAAGACATTCTACCACTAGTGGTCTTGTTGGTATTGAAGTTTTTAAACTGTGCTTGCCTATCACGATTGCAGAAAGGCAGATGGTCTATGCTACTTAGCAGACCCAGACAATACGGGGGCTTGTTCGCTGTCTTCAATACATAGTATAAACGTATAAAACAAGTTTTTTTAAATAGACAGAGTAATTGAAGAAGAAGATTTATATGTATATTTTATAACCGTGCGAAGCGGGGGCATGCCGCTAGTGTTACATAAAAAGGATCCACTTGGTGCACTTTATATTATTTACAGCAAATCGTAATTGTTGTTTATCAGAGTTTCAAATTACAGAGAAATGAATTTTTCATGTCTGAAGAATTTGAAGATTTCATAGAATTTGTCTTTGTGTCGTTTTTATACAGAGTTTTTTACACCTGCTCGTTATTGCCATAATATTCACGGAATCCTGCTGATGATGAAATATTTTACTTTTCAGAATAATTTCTAATACAGAAAATATGAAACATGTCTGCTGAAATGAAAAAATAAATACATATCTCCACCATATTCGTATCGGTTAAATATTTTACGGCAATAAACTTACTACTGTAACTTATAATAATACTACTTTACTACCTTGCCCTATGCATTGGGACCAAGTCACTATGGTGGCAGGAACAGGTAAGGCGGTGATCCCTACTGTGGCCTTGTTGGCACTTACATATATTTTAATCAGTGCTTGACTGTTACAAGCTGCCTGGCAGTGAGGCAGATGGTCTATTTACTCAGTGGACCTGGACCAACACGGTTTAACACGTGGGAAAATATATTTTTATTTTTGAAAATAATGTGTCAAATTACCCCAAAATGGAAAGTTTGAGTTGAACAGGAAAATACATTTTTATTTTTGAAAATAATGTGTCAAATTACCCCAAAATTAAGTAAATTTTCAAACTGTAATAACACTATCATGATACACTTATAGTTAAACGATCATCTATCACTTCAGTTCAAATAAGCACATACGCGGAACACGTTATTGTATTACGTCACATATGTGACCAGCTGCAACTTCAACCGTTAACATTAAAATTAAATTTCAGGAAGGATGGTATTTTTGTAGTTAAATATGCAATAACAGTTTATAAAACTAAAGTGAAATTTAAGTTTCAACCAAATATTTTGGTCCTGCCCTTTGGTCAAAAGTGTAGTAAATGACAATTAGATCATAAACCGCATAAAAACTTTTTTTTTGTTGCTTGACATTACAACATCAACAAAAAGATTTTTGTAGCATTAGTTGTTTATATCTGCGATTTCGGCGTAGAATGTATTTTCAAAAAAATCTACAAAGTCTTTTGGGAATTGTTTTTTTTTTAAATAAGAAGCTTTTGTTTGAATACTTTTTTGAATTGTCTTTACCTATTTCAAGTTTTATTAAAATCAGTCCAGCCATGAAAGTGAAACCATAACAGACGGACAGATTTTGACATTTACATTATACGATAATACGGATCATAAAAATTACAGTTAATCCCAAATGTAATTGCAGCAGTAAACATTGTATAAACGATTAATTTTATAAACTCTGCAATATCGAGTATAATTAAAAGGATTATTATTAAGATAGCACCTGGTAATGCGGACGCCGGTTTTGCATTTGAACCGGAAAATTGTATATTTTCCTTTATTCCGTTTAATTTCACGGAGCAGTGCGCATGAGAGGAACTACTGTTGAACGAAAACTGTCAGCGGAGCCACTTAGTTTTAGATTTAACATTTAAATACAATTGTTCAAAACTTGCATAAAATAAAATCGTTCCACTTTACCCTAGTGTGCAACAAAAGCGAGGTCATGTATTTATTTACAGGTAATTTTATGTTACAGCACGCAAATTACTTTGCATGTCGGTCACATAACATCAGTTACAATTTTACATTTATTTTTTTATGACATTGGAAGGCAAACAAGCAGACGGATTTCCTGATGTTAAGAAATTCACTTCGCCTAGAGACACCAAAGGTGGTAATGGTGCGTTGCCAACCTGAGGCTGGGATGTCAGGTCTCGAGCAAAAGTACGTTTACCGGCTACCTTACCCTCCGAACCGGAACACGTTATGACGTTATGGCGGCAGGAATAGGTAAGGTGGTGGTACCAATCCGGGCGAGTCTTTGCTAAACTCTACCACCTAGTCAGATGTCACGGTGTTAGTGACGGCAAGCCTTTGCTCGCCTTTTAAGAGCTGCCTGGTAAGGAAGGCAGATGGTCTATACTACAAAGGAGCCCGGACCAACACGAGGAAATCTGTCTTACGAGTACTTAGATAGACGTAGCCTATACGCTGAAATGAATATTTTAATTTAAAAAAGACAAGCCCGTTGAGTACTTTCAATGGGTGATTCACCAACTCGATACAAGAGACTAGACATACGTATGTCCAGTTGGTGAAACTTGAAATTATTTTCACTTATATTCGTCATCTGGATACGCCGGTTAAATTTAAAAAGAATCACTAATGTTTTCAGTAACTTGGATATTCGTTCAAATTTTAACCCATTTTATGACAAAGTATAATCATGCTGATAAATGCTTTTTGTGTTGTAAAATAGTATTAAAATATTTTTTTGTTTATTAATAATTTCTAAATTTTTAATTTATGCGAACATATCTTAAATATATCAGGTTTCACCTGTTTTTTATTTATTCTATTTGTGGGGGGAGGGGGGTGAATTATGATAAACGATACGATAATGCCACCTGCACATTTTGGCATCTGTAACTACTCGATGTCAAACGATTTGACTCCTTGTACATACTTTATTGCTACTACATTTCGTAATTAAAGTCTTTGCTATTATTGAAAGAAATTGTCTACCTGACTGTACCCTATTTTGCAAAAAAAAACTGAGTGTGTCCAGTTTGTGAAAACATTAAAGTGACATTATTTAAGTTTAACCACGTGGACACGTAAAAGTCTTGGCATGTCCAAATGGCGACATAAAAGTGATAATAATTTTAAGTTTCACCAACTGGACACAAGTATGTCTAGTCTCTTGTATCGATCTTACCAGGGTATGAAATATCCTGGTAAGATCGATCGAGGGTAAATTTTACAGTATTCGTGTATTTACACGAATCCGATCTGGTACCTAGTAGTTTTATAATAAACTTGTAGTCTACGAAATAAAGTAGTCTGAGTCTGTTCTGAGACCAAGGACGTTAAGTTGAAGGTCTAGTGAAAAATTAACGAAGCTGAAACAGTATTAAGCTAGCTAATAAATATAAAAACAAGTAAACATTCGTGAATCACGTCGCCTTAACGGCCAAATAAATATGCAAATTTACGAGCATTCATCCCGAAGTAGCTAACAAGATTATAGAAAAACTAATTCTTGTGGAACGAGAAAGTTTCACATATTTCTGTGTTACAAACGTTCCAATTTATTTAAGATACGCTGGTGCCAAATATCACATGATCTACGTTAGCACGTGATGTCTATTTATCTACACAAAATGCTAGGACAGGAACTATATCGCGTCCGTATATTATATTATTGTATATCCTGTGCTTAGGGTAAACTCATAAGAAGTAAAAATACCGGCCAAGTGCGAGTCAGACTCGCGCAAGAAGAGTTCCGTACTATTATCTATAATAGAAAATCACGTTTGTTGTATGGGAGCCCCCTTTAATATTTACTTCATTGTTGTTTAATTATACATTTTGAAAGGTAATTTATAAGCAAATATTTTTTAATGTTTAATATTTGTAGTTATAGTGGCAACGGAAACACATAATTTGTGAAAATTTCAGCCCTCTAGCTATCTCGGTTTATGAAATACCTGGAGACAAATAGGCAGACAGACAGCGGAGGCTTAGTAATAGGTTCCGTTTTTACCTTTTGGGTAAGGAACCCTAAAAAGGTTACCTTAGAATTCAGTGCTCGGTAACTCAATTAGCATAGCAACGTCAACTAGACACGAACATTGCAGATTAAAATAGTCGTTACTTTTCGGATTCCATACTAAACGAAAATGAAATGATTAATTTGCAATTCCTCAAAATTTATTGACATTCTATAGCGGTACAATTATAAATTTAATTGATTCACGCTAAAATAATGTATAGGATTTTGATCCTCATTGAGCCGCGCTATAATAATAATAATGTTATAATAATTGTATTTTTATTTATCTTAATATGTATATATAAATCTTGTGTCACAATGCTTGTCCTCAATGGACTCCTAAACCACTTAACCGTTTATAATAAATTCGCACAGCATGTGCAGTTCGATCCAACTTGAGAGATAGGATAGCTTATATCTCAATTTATGGTAAAAAAATTACCATCCGAGCGAAGCCGGAACGGTCAGCTAGTAGCTGTTATATAAAATGTTTAGTTGAAAGTTGCAAATATTTTTTTGTGTATGTTGCGGATCTAATACCTGACGAAGGCAATAAACAAAATTTCTTAAATACGGTAATGTTTGCCCTTAAGTGATTGCTTTCTCATGATTATTAAGTATTACAAACAAACTCAAAGAATATTTGCCGTTGTTACTGGCTTACTAGAAATACATAGACCTTATATACCCGGTGTTACAGTTGCTTTAAAAAAATAGGTATCCAAAGGATTGGACCGTGTTCAGTACATGTAATAAAAGATATTCCCATGAAAAATAATGTGATCAATATTTTTTTTCACTTGTTTTTAGTCAACAGTTTTTAATCAACTCCAGTTCAGTAAATATATTAACTACCACGCGAACAAGGACTCGGGTAACAACAGTACTGCTATAGGAGCTTATGGTAACCCCCTGATTTATTTTTATTACTGTTTTATATATTATGTACTAGCTGACCCATCAAACTTCGTATCGCTTGACATTAATGCTTAGACAGTAGCGCAGTCTGTCGGATCCGACGTGAAACATTCTAAAATCAACAACTACTTATTATTAAAAAAATATTTTCCAGTGGACCAAATCCTGAATCTAATTTTATATATTATGTACTAGCTGACCCATCAAACTTCGTATCGCTTGACATTAATGCTTAGACAGTAGCGCAGTCTGTCGGATCCGACGTGAAACATTCTAAAATCAACAACTACTTATTATTAAAAAAACATTGTCCAGTGGACCAAATCCTGAATCTAAACCATTCTCGAATTCCCTAGAACACATACAAAAAGATTCACCGACATCGGTCCAGTCGTCTAGAAGGAGTTCAGTGACATACACACTCACAGAAGAATTATATATATTAAGAAGATGAATACCAATGGTGACTTGTTTACTTATTTATCTTTTCTTTTCACTTTTCCCATTTCACTGTCCCGTTATAGAAATTTCCAGTAAGTCGACCTATATGTTGTCCCTCACGTTTTGGGGCTTAGAAATCTGATTCCAGGGACCTTAAATGATGATTGAAAATCACTAGAAATTTCACAATGAAATATATTTTCATGATAAATACATTTCGTTATACAATAAATCAATGTATTTTTATGACATTGGCAAGTAAACTTTTTTTATGTAATAAGAAAGCGAACAGGCACATGGCTCTCCTGAAGGTAAGAGATAAGCGTGGCTTAAAGACACCACTGATGTAGGTAGGTCGCTTTCTTTCGGCCTAGAAGTAATTGTAGGCTAATTATTGTACGAGCTTACCGGCTAGCCTCCATTCAGAATATTTCACCATAGTTTTAGATACTATGATATCGCTTTCATCAAGCCGGCAGAAACAGGCAAAGCGGTGGATCCCTACCTGGACAAGTTGCAGCACGTCACTCTAACATGGTATGTTAGGATGTTAAAGAAAGAAAAAAAAATCCCTAAACGTAAAAAATAAATCAATTGTAACTCCCTTAAGTATCATCACGTCCGTATCCCCGCATTGGTAGGCAGAGGCAAAACCAGGGAACCCGCGACTAGACGAAGACAGTAGATAAGTCCCACAACGTCGTTGCGACCTATCGCAAGCCTATCGCCAACCGGGCACACATCCAATCCCTGGCATTTTTTTATTGTTATGAGAAAATTGGAAAACAACATTTTCTTTTTTTGTTGCCCGACCCGCGAATCAAACTCGAGACCTCATGAAGTCAAGTCCAACACCCGGACCTCTAGACCACAGATGCGATATACTCTCTTATATTCTGTGTGGTATAATGATCCTATTACCTCAAGAGTAGTCTAGGTCCCAAGTTCAAACCCCTGATCAGATAACTATAAAAGCGTATTATCAATTTTCTTATAAAAACGACGTCACAGGATGTGTGCATGGCTGGCAATAGGTTTACCAAGTAATACATTGTAGGCCTAAGTATCTTCGACTAATTGTTGGTGCGCTGTTCCTCTGCCTACATCTACGGGGATACGAAGGTAAAGATGCTAATAAACAAGAAAATTTGTAAGTTTGCGTTGCCAAACAGCCACTTGGAATGTTAAAACTCCTTGATATTTTTTTTCGAAAAGCTCTTAATAAGTAGGTCAGGACTAGCCCTGGCGACTAATCACAAAACTACCTATTCTTGTTCACCATATTGACGACAAATGACGACATGAACTTCTCATGCTGTATGGTAATATGTCATACGAGTAGTTAGTTTATATATGATAGTGGGCTAGTAATCCAGTCCAGCCCTGCAGGAGCCCAGCAGAAGGTGGTCAGGTGGGCCATGCACTATTACCACCTTTTCCTTTTTGATCCTACAAAAAAACATGAAATAATATGTTTTCTCTACAAATACCTATGCTAAATAAATGTATCTGAACTATTTATAAATATATTAAAACATCAAACGCTCCCACAGTTGTTAGCTATCAATTTTAAGCTTTTGATGCAATCCTGTTTTTACAGTCTTATTTTTTATTTTTTTTATAGGATAGAAAATTTTTATTTTTTCGATATAAATATATCGAACAAATATACGGTACCTATATTGGTGAGAAATAACCTATCGACACAATAGATGTTATAGGTGCGGCATTTTACAGTGATCAGGGTGTGGCAAGTTTACCTACTCTACCCTGAATCGGACCACGATATGGCCGAATTCATAGTAAGATAGGTAAGGCGGTGGATCTTTTATCGTGCAAGTTGCTGAACACCACTAACCAATGACATTGTTGGTAATAGTCTATTATGCTAATCTTTTATGAGCTGTCAAAAAAGTACACGGTGAAATCTATAATAAGTTTTGCAGCGGTTTTGGTTTGTGTATAAATATACACAGGTAGATATATTAATAGGTTGTAAAAAAGATGATGCTATCTGAAATATTATATCAGAATTTTTGTCATTATCGTCATCTCGTCAAAATGCAAAATCTTTAGGACAGTATTGATTTTCCATAAATTAGAAAAAATGTTAAAAGCATAAATAAAAACAAACATGAGTAACCCAGCTATAATATCAATGTAAAAAATAAAAATCGTAAGGTCAAATTCTTCACTATCATGCGCATACGCACCGCTGACGCGAACTCAATAAAATTAATCTCGCCCAAAAGTCTATTTGAAACTGTGTCAGTTATTCACAATATTCTATTTTTGTGGGCTATTTCTGTGATATTTGTTTTTCAAAGCATTGTATAGAACAGTCACTAGAATATCGGTGAAGTTATTTTGTTTAGAAATAATTGCAGCTTCGCACTACGGTTTTTTTGTATCATGAAGCATTTAGTCTGTTCTTCAACTAAATGTATTTCTGATCCACTTGACTTTTTGAATAAAAGCTTAGGTTTAATCTGGAAATTTGTTTTTACAAATCGTATGAATCCTATCAAAATCGATGCAGCAAAGCATGGTTTTAAATTGGAATCCAAAAATGTACTGGGTAGAAGGTTATAATGTTTTGCAAAAATTTAGGCAAGTAGCTACCCTACTCATACATTATCACCTTTTTTTATAAAATATTGATTTATGAGTATTAAGTAGGCAACTCACCTTTCAGATTTCTTTGCTTGTTTGCCTTCCAATATCCTAGATGTAATAAGGGGATACTAATAATGTAGTGTTCTGGAGTGGTATTATTATATTTATAAAACAAAGCATTGTTTGTTGCAAGATTATAAATTACATATTTCACATCTAGACCTAAGTTGAGACAACTCAAAAACCGTTATTTTTGTATTAGCATTCTGTAAGATTCGGATACACAACTTTAAACCTAACTCAAAAATCACGATTTTTGAGTTGTGTCAGTTTAGATCTCAGTATCACTCCAGAACACTCTATTATTAAAATTACGATTTTTAAAATCATTTCGGTTTAGATCTACCTAAATTTAGTATAAGATACCATGGATACCACACACACCGTGGTATCCATGGTATCTTATACTGTTATATCTTACCATCAGAGAAGACGTATGCTTGCTAATTGTTTAATTCCACGGTAATGTTTTTTATTGTAGTTTCATGTGTTTCTCCTCGTGTTATTGCGGGTCTCTTGTGCAGAATAGATCACCTCCTTCCTCTACATAAGTCATTACCAATAAGACCACAGGTAGCAGGGTTCTATGAAGCAATCAGTCGCTTTAAATACCTATTCCTCCTGTCATAACGACAGTAATATGTTCCGTTTCGATGAGTAGGGTAGTCGGTAGTCTGGTACAATCGGCTCAATATTCAAAGGCTACAAGACAGCGACGCTCCTGCAACATCCATGGTGCCTATAGGCCACCTTTATCTCTTAACATCATTAGAGCTGTGTGCTTGTCCGATATCTAATTACACAAAAAATCAGCATCCATTATAAGCTCCCTCTTGTTAATGCAACGCTTTTAAAAGTAGATTGGACTTTTCACGTGAAAATATTAAAAAGCTATGTCAGTAATTGGAAATTTAATTAAACTGTTCTGGTATTTCATACATGAATATTTATAACTTGTGTAACCACTACATACTATAAAGTAAGTAATTAAAAATAACCATCTATATAAAGCGCGGCTTCGTCTGTATGTAAGGTATATATAAATATATGTATATAAAGTATATATCTCATCTCATCCTCCTAGTAGAGATCCTCTTTATCGAATTCATGCAAATTGGAAATTGGAATCGCAATTGTGTTATTTTATGTTTTTGAACAATTTGTACTGAATTCCAAAAAAAATCAACGAAAAGTTTGGAATTTATGACAGAGTATGGAAACCAGCTTAAGATGACCTGTACATTCAAATGTTTCTCTATATTCTAGATTTCAACTTCAAGCTGATTGTTGTTATTGCTGTAATTTTTAAACTTCAAAAATTTAGAAATGACAAAAAAACACTTGTAAAAAAATGTGAGAAACTCTATAAAATGCTACGAAAGTTAGGCTATGTGTTAATGAATTATAGCCGAATTTAACTCTCTCCCACGGGAACTTTTTTAGAATTTAAAGTAGCCTTTAACCTTCCCCGAAACATTGGTGTTATATAATTTTATAATAAACTTATTATTACTATTTTTTTATTTTACCTTTTTTGCGCATATATTTTTTTGGGTTTTTGTTTCACTTGGGTTTATTGTATATGATATATTTACGAGTATTACTAAAATTCAGTAACTGAATAGTTAACAATCGCACTTTCCTACTTGATTTAGTACTTGACTTAGTCTTTATGGGTGAGCTGGAAGAAATAGATAAGATAGATAAGCTGAGCTTTTGTACAAATCTTTGAGATTTAAAGTTTATGTTTTTAATAAAAATAAGGTAACCTGCGAACTTTCATTACGATCCGTTCCATATATTTCACGTGAACAGACAGACAAAAATGCAAAAATATTGTCTAACTTTTTTTATGATATTGGAAGGCAAGCAAGCAGACGGATTTCCTAATGGTAAGAAATTTACGCCGCCTAGAGACATCAAAGTTGGTAATGATGCGTCTCCAACCTGAGGAAGGGATGTTAGGCCTCGACCAAAAGTAACTGGAACACGTAATGACGTTATGGTGGCAGGAATAGGTAAGGCGGTGGTACCAATCCAAGTGAGTCGCTGCAAAACTCTACCACCTTGTTAGATGTCACCTATCTACTCATTTCAACCACTCACGTAATTTTTTTGAATATCTTCAACGAATAGAATATACGCTTTTAAAGTGTAAATACTTTTAAGCATTCAAGTACTTATAGAAAGTACGAAAATTTAATTGAGAATTAATAGGTTAATTATGTATTTTTGATACTTTTGCTTCATTATCAGGATTTAAAATGAATCTGATTGCTCCAGATTAAATCCTTTAATTTCTGTTTGATGAAGTATTTATCATTAAATGTACTTGTTAAAATCTCTCATTAAGCTGGTTATTGCAATAAATGGTATATTTTCTGTATGCTTAATTACTTTTTGTAAACAATATACATTAACGACCTTTCGTTTTTAATGAGTTTTTGTATATCCATTTGAGTGGTAGGATTATTTAAAAATCTACCCAATACTATTATTGAATCACAAGCTTCCGCCCGCGACTCCGTCCGCGCGGATGTCGGTCTAAAACTGAAAAATGAAGATTTTTTTTCTACGTATTGTCCAGGATAAAAAGTATCCTATTTCATGACCAGGATAATAAGGTATAATTATACAAAGATTCATCGAAATCGAACCGTTAGTTTTCACGCGATGCCTGAACATATAGACAGACAGACAAAATTTTTTTAACCACATATTTGGGTTTGGTATCGATCCAGTAACACCCCCTTCTATTTATTTTTTCAATATATTCAATGTACAGAATTGACCTACAGATTTATAACATGTATAAATATAAATACTACAATTGTAGACCCTGACGTGATGTTTTTGTAATCGTTTCGAAAACTGGCTTCGGACAAACGTTCGCAATAAATGTCAAATAGACGATAGAAGGTCAATTATTGTTAAAAACTAGAATTGGTACAGTTCTTGCAACTCATGATGACAAGTGGTCATTCCTTGTGGTAAACGCGTATTTATGTTGTCAAAGTGTGCGTGAGTGCGAAATCGGTATACTTGGATAAAAAATGACAAATTTTATTTTGTGTACAACCTTAAGTAAATAATTATAAACATTCGCGATTAAAAAGTAATTAATAGGTTTATTAAACTAAACCTCACTCGACTTCGTGAGTTGCTAGAACTGTAATAATTGCTCTCGTGGAATGTTATAGAATATGACGTTGTTCCACTATGTACATATTAAACGGTTGTAATCTGAAGTTAAAAAATAAGAAACTAATAAAATTGACACCAAAACACAACGAATTTGTGTGTAAGTAAAAAAAACATTTTAAAAAAATATTGTGAGGGGGTTTTGGGGGTTTCCCATTTTTAAAACTAATACTCAATTGTTTTTCATCAAACTTATACGTGAGGGACATCTATTAATAGATAGGTCGTCAAAAATGATGTAGAGGTTTCTAATATTTTTTTTAACTCAATAGTTTGCGTGAGAGTCACTTCCAATTCGCTAGAATATGCGCCACCCCCTGTAACTTTTTAAATAAAAGAATGACTACTAAAATGAATATAAAAAAATCTTGATGTATATTACCATGTAAACTTCCACCAGAAATTGGTTTGAACTAGGTCTAGTAAATCGTTCTTTTTAATACGTCATAAACCGTAAACTTCAATTTACCTTCCATTCAATTAAAGTACGTAGGGAGCAAGTTCTCGACTGCACTTACTCGAGGAGCAGATAGAGAATAAAAGGTTCTTGGGAAAAAAATAGTTAATTTAGCAGAAAATTTAAAAATGCAATATTCATACCCACTACCCAGTCAAAACAAGACAACATTTTGGAGCACTAGTTGAATACATTCGTAACAAAAAAAGGAGTAATATCTTCTCGACAGCATTCACGAAGAGCTAATCAGATGTACTAGAGTACTCACATTTATCTACCCTTTGTTGTTACATAGTCCCACAGTGTGGTAGATGAAAAACCTATTGCCAATAGCACCAATCCAATCCCGAGCTGTCTGACCCAAATCGAAACCGGGACCTCATGTAGTCTACGCTAGGACCAGATCAGTAGACCACAGAGAAGACCATACCATACCATAAAAACGCCAAATATTCTCAAAATAGATGTCGATTGTTATATTGGCCAGTGAGGCCAAGGTGATCTATATCTAGCCATAGCCGACGTTCACGCTACACTCATTTACATGGACCGGCTAAACGGTATTAAAACAATATTTGCAAGGAAATTTCAGCACTTATGTCTGTTCGTTTAAATGTTTGAATTTATGTACACAGCAAACATGAAAGAGGAGTATACGCTGTGTACGATGGCAACACCCCTAGTGCGTTTGCGAAATTGTTTTGGCTTAAGATCTGTCGAACCGTGGTAATTAGACATTTTGAAAATGATTTTCGTCTGGTTTTTCAGAAAATTAGACCGCCATTGGTTGAGTAGCTAGCGTACACGCACTTACACTGACCAACTGCGAGGTTCGGGTTCGATTCCCAACGGGGGCAGTCATTTGTGTGATGAACATTTTTATGTCTGCTTTTTCGGGTCTGGGTGTTTAATGTTTATTCTGGTATCTATTTAAGTATTTATTTTTATTAGTATCGATGACTAGCACACATAACACGAGCATATAATTTCCTTACTTTAGGGTTAGATTCAATTTGTGTAACTTGTCCAGGAATATTTATTATTTTTATCATACATACATACATACACACATACATATCTTCACGCCAAGTTCCTTACGGGGTAGGCAGAGAGTATCGAGTGCCAGACCTCACGATCCTGACAAACCTCTCTTGCTTCCTTCACATTATTAACTAAATAAAAATATTTATAAAAAGCAATATTGGTATATTTCAACACATTGTGCAATGTGCAGCTTGGTAGTTGTAATAAGAAGACATTTAACTTTTTCCCCGTGTTCTATCTTCCTGTTTTTAATAGATTTACTTAAATTAATAATAGCAGTCTAGTGTAGTTATTTTTTAATTGTTTAATATATGTTAATAATTTAAAATCGGAACTTAAAATTAATTAGAAAAAATCACATCTATTTTTACACTGAGCTATAAAAAAATTAAATTTAAATTTAAAATTGCATTGTGTATTGCATTTAAAAAACAGCATGGCGCTATGATTACATATTTTATTATAGCCTAGCTAAGCCGACAGACATTGTATTATCTGACCTATTATCTTATCTTCATGACAATAGCTAACACCACAAAAAAGGATTATCAAAATTGATTCATCCATTTATGCGTGATTCGATGACCAAAGTAAAAAAAGATTGTAACTATAAGATATAGATACAAGATGTAGATTAACACAAATGTTACGCAAAAATACTTTTTAGTAAGAAACATTTTTGTTTCTGATATAACGATACACAATTAGTTGAGGTAAATAAATCTCTTACAAAGACTATGAATGTTGTCAGTCCCGGTTCAGATATTCTAAAACGTGTTGGTCCCCGTGTTGGTCCGTGCTTTGCAGTATAGAACATCTGGATTCCTGCCAGGCAGCTCGTAAAAGGCGAGCATAGGCTTATCGTCACTAACACTGTGACATCCTACTTGTTGGAAGAGTTTCGCAACGACTCGCCCGGATTGGTACCTACGCCTTACCTATTCCTGACACCGTAACGTCATGACGTATTCCGGTTTGGAGGGTGAGGGTAGCCGATAAACTTGCTTTTGCTCGAGGCCTAACATCCTGGCCTTAGGTTGGCAACGCACCATTATTACTTTTGGTGTCTCTAAACGTCCTTACACCTACACAAAACATATATTCGACTTTAAACAACATCGTAAAGTGTTTTTCTTGCAAAAAACCGACATTATAGTGGAAATAAAAGGAAACGGAAACACGACTGGCCACAGAGGCATATAATAAAGTTTTCTGAAGCTTAGAGAATGCCAATGAAACTAAAGTGGCAAACTAGCACTTCTCTGCTTAGTGGGAACAAGTTCCAGAACTTCTCAAAGTATTAGCCACAATTGCTATGATGGAAATTATTAACATTATTAGACGAATCACGTACGCTACATTTTTGTTACAGGTCTGTGAACTAACACAAAGTTCTCCTGATACTAAGAGATAGACGTAGCTTATAGGCATTATAAATGTTACAGGTGCGTTGCTACCCTGTAGCCAGGATGAAAGGCCTATTTTGCAAGTCTACTTGAACTAAGTTAATATTAAAACATTTTACTAGTAGGTATTTGAAATACTAATGGTAAGATTGAAACAATTACTAATAGTTTTAGTAGTAATAACAGCAACCGAAATCGATTTTTTCCATCCATTTTCGTACATCCTATAGAACTAGCTTATACACACTGCTTCACCTGATTTTTATAACTGCAGTTTTTTTTGAAATATCAGTTAAAAAATAGTAGATTTTTTTATTTCTCCCAAGCGTGATATATTTCCATGCGAAAATTATGCAGATGAATTTTAGTATAAACAAACAAAAAATCCCATTTCGCATTTCCAGGCACAGTTTTTGGTATCTTAGTAGTTTTGTTATATTGCCATTTTATTAAAAAAAATCTAATTTTTAAAACTTATTATATTAGAACTCAGAATTCCTTTCCAATTCAGCCTTCTTTGATTAAAAACTTACGTAGTTTTTGTTATTGTAAAAACATTTAAAATCTTTTAAGTATTTTTGAAGTTTGCTTATTATAAAGAAACAAAATAATTCCTTCTTTAACATTAATACAGTTACTTATATATAAAATTTGAAAATAAAGTATACAACAATTTTGTTGAGAAATGGAATTAATTTTAATTAAAACCATAGCTATTTCATCTAAACGTAATTATTGAAATTTTCGCAAATATTTGAATTAATTATCATATTCCGCAAGAGCATATTATCATGAACGGAATTTGTATTCCAACATTACAAAATTAATTCGTATACCGTAATATTATTAATATAACATTTCAGGAATGAATCATAACATTATGTTAGTATGTGGTACTCGGATTCACACGAAAAGCACAAACAAGCACTATTACGCCATTCAGAATGCAATTAATGATTTTGTTTTATTTTAATACATAGTTGAAGATTTTTTTATGTGAGACTAGCTGTTGCCCGCGACGTTGCCCGCGTTTCAGAAACATTGTTTCGGGCATCGACCACACATCCCAAGTGGTCGATGGTTTCAGGATGAAAACTATTCTATGTGTTAATTCAAGTAACCCCCTATGTCCCTACGTGTGTACCTACCTAATTTTATGAAAATCAGTTCAGCAGTTTTTGCGTGAAGGAATGACAAACAAACAGACTTATAACATTAATAGGAAATTGGATAAGATTACAAAGTAGATTGATTTTGTTCCACATCTATCAATTGTCCAATTCGAATGAAATATTCATAGTCAAGGCAGAATAACGTCTGTCGGCTCAGCTAATATTTATTACAAACATTTTATAACAACTTCATTTTGTACAAAAGGTATTTTCATTTTCTTACCAAAAGTATGTATTTTGCCTTGAATAGAATTGGTTGGAATAGAATTTCTTGTGTACGTGTGTATGTCACTGATCTCCAAAACAGCTAGAGCAATTTTGATGATTTTTTTTCCTGTGTGTTCAGGGGGGGTTTGAGAATTGCTTGGATTCACAATTTGGTACACTGGATTTTTTAATTTTTTTTTGTAGCTGTTAATGTCAAGCGATACGAAGTTTGCTGGGTCGGCTAGTAGTTATTATATATAAAGTAAACGAACCCCAATTTCGCATGGTTATTGCATCCACTGATATGGACCACTTTTGCTAGTATTTTTTTAACGTATTGCTTATTAAAAGATAAAGGATCATATGAAGAGGAAAATTGCAGAAAAGTGGGTACTTCAATTTTGACCATACATCCTATTAGTAGCTGTTAATGTCAAGGGATTCGAAGTTCACCAGACCGGCTAGTCTATAGATGTATAACCCATTCCGCATTACATCTGAACGGGTGGACCGATTTTGCTAATAAATATTTGTTGAGTAAGCTATTATTGAAAAGTTTTTTTGTAGTTAAAAACAAGGAAAACTGCAAAAATGAGATAATGTGTAGTGATAAGAAGTTCGCCGGATGGGTTAGTACAGTATTTTCTAGCAACTTCTATTCTGAACACACGGTATTTTCATTTCCTTTCCAATACTATGTAAATAGTCTGGAATAAAATTGTTAGAAAGATACATTTGTATTTAAAAGTATTTTTGAACTTTTAATTATACATTCATTTCTTTGTGAAACTTTGTCGTAAAAGTTACTTGAATTTATGTTCAAAAGTTTTCTATAATGTTTAGAAAGCTCAATCACCGTGTAATAAATTCAAAACAGGACTTTAGCATATTTTTAATATTAAATTGTATTTGTTTATTATTATTCAGTCTCACGGTATATTATTGAAAATTGAAACAGAGATTCAATCTGAATTAAAAATAAGTATTTGAGTTGCTATGTTGTCTGACCGGATTTTTAAATTTGTGATTTATATAGAAACATGGAAATCAAAAACTCTGCCCTAAAAATATATTGGTTTTGATATGTATCATATCATTTTTCCATCCATACAGTTATGTTCGTCTCTGAGGTTTAGTTGTCCGGTTTTGGGGTTGACTACACGAGGTCTCAGGTTCAGGTAACCCAAACGTATTATTTAATAAAAAAATATTGCCCTGCATATGACAAGTTGATACTTGCAGGAATAACATTTTTAATAGGTATTCTTTTTATCAATAAAGGCAACAAAACAAGTAGGTCACGTTGAACATTTGCCCACTACTACTCTTCGAGAATACTCTTACTTTTTTACTCACTTATAAAAAATAATCTTCACTTCATATCCAAAGGGGTAGAAAAAAGCACAAGCGGGGCACCCACGATTAGAAGAAGTCCCACAGTTTGATAAGTGGTTATATTTAATAGAAAATTAGCTTTATTTGTGACCAGATAATGTCTAATACTTAAGCATACAACTTTTATCTCTTAAAACTACATCATAGTCATATTTCAAAAATTTATTAGTTGATATGCTGTGCAGCAGCTCGTCCGGATTAGTACAGAATGCGCACTGTTATAAATATTAGTAAAAGTACTATTGTTTTAGAAAACAATGTTTTTATTGCGAATCTAAATATTTTTACAGTCCAAAAAAACTAACACAAAAGACACTTAGACATACGCAAACCAAATTAAGTTGAAGTTGTTTCATAAAACACTTTTTCATACTTATGGTCGAAAGACCTCTAACTAAAGTGAGGTTCTTTATTCACAACAGAAATTCGGAGAACATTGTCATTTGACGAGACGAACTCAGGCCATCTAATTTTAATTTAAAGGAAAGCAACTGACAGGCTGCCAAGAATAGAATCCTAGTACAAGTCACTGACTACATATCGTGGAATTTTACAAGTTTTAGAAAGTTATTCTATCTTTAAACACAAATGGCATGATTTCAGTGCTCTTCAATTACTTCGAAACAAATTTATTTATTTGTTTCCCGGTTCATTCCCCGTTTTTCACGTATTAGTCATTTGATCTTTCATAGGACCGCTCATTGTTCTAGGATCTTTTAAAAAGTAAGAACAAATACGTATTCTATCAGAAGATCCAAACCTAAATCGTCCTTAACCGAGCTGATAATAGGATTAAACTTATTTTCATAATGAACAATTGTTCCGGCGAATCTCGTTTCACTCATTCAATTTGCATAGAAAAAATAAAAATGTTGTTTTATCTAGTTTTAAAACAGTATCCTGTTTTTCTTTTTCCGATTCAAAGCCACCCCTCTTAATTTTTAGCCAAATCATTTCATCCATTTTTAAGTTATAGCGTAATTAACACGATATTCTTTTACACATATAGATATTAGCTGTAACCATCGCTTCGCCCGCGTTTTTGCAGGAGCCCTTTGTGTGATTGGGTTTAAAAGTAGCATTTATGTTAAACCAGGTCAAAATGTATCTGTGTTCAAAATTTCAGACAAATCCGTTCAGCCATTCGAGCGTGAAAGAGTAACAAATATACACACATCCTTACAAACTTTTTCATTTACAATATTAGTAGGTTACTTATGTAAAAATATGTAAAAATGGGTTGCCTAAAAAAACTGGAGAATCATAGAATTTTAAACTTAAATCGTCGTTCGTTATTAACATTTTCAATTCAATTTATAGGGGATACTAATGATCTTTTTTAGTTTTTTTGTAGATATTTCGGCTTAGTTGCATAGTCTGTGGTCACGACGGGAGAATCATTAAAAAGTAGCGAAACTTAATTTAAAATGTATGCAAAAAACTTTTTTGCCCTTTATTTATTAGTGTGAATTATAAGGGACACTAATGATCTCTTTTAGTTTTTTTTGTAGATATTTCGGCTTAGTTGCATAGTCTGTGGTCACGACGGGAGAATCATTAAAAAGTAACGAAACTTAATTTAAAATGTATGCAAAAAACTTTTTTTTCTTTGTTTATTAGTGTGAATATAAATGTATTTAAAAGCAAATGGAAAATCAAAGAACTCTTATGTATCTGTAACAAATGAAGCGAGAATTACGAAAGTACGTATCGTTGGCAACTGTGTTTGAAACTACAAAGTAATTGAGGATAGAGTTGTCGTTATATCTTACAACCTGTTTATATTTAAAGGATAAATTATATATTCAATAAATGAGTCGTTTCTCCTACAAATGATACTTTTTATATGAATATAAAATATCTAATTACGGTAGCTCGTTAACGACTGTTTAGTCGAAATAATTTATGTAACTAAAAGCAACGCTTCTTCACTTTTAGGCAAACTACCAATGGTTATACTAACGAATTACGATTCGTTGATTACGATAGAAACCGTGCTCATATATACCTAATTCGTTAAACAAATACATGTATAGTTTCCTCCTTTTCAGAAGTCGGTAAAAATGCAGTACACTCAAAGCACGAAAGATTACACTTCTTCCATCTGAGTGTGAATCCACCTTAGCCACCAGGAATACACGACGATTCTTTAGGTTTGCCTAATTTATAATCGCTTTAATCAGTATACAAAAACCAAGATGTAATAATTATCAACATAATAATATTTGCAATAAAACTTTGCCAAACTTTGCAAACTTTGTCATAGAGTTCAAGCACGTTACGTAAACTTATAAAATCTTTAATACGGTCATGTATCAAAGTACAAACACCTTTGCGTTCTGAAAGCGAAGATGAAAATAATAAATTGTGAATTTAGTCAAGGTTTCTTTGAGACAGAGTTTTAGAAAGAAAATCATTACGAAATTGCTTGACATAACTATTAGAAAAAAAAGAATAGTTTAGGTTAAATTTAAGAAAAAAAAAGATAAGAATGATATTTTGTATTTTTTTATGATATTGGAATGCAAACAAGCAGACGGATTTCCTGATGTTAAGAAATTCATACCGCCTAGAGATACCAAAGGTGGTAATGGTGCGATGCCAATCTGAGGTCGGGATGTTAGGCCTCGAGCAAAAGTAAGTTTACCGGCTACTTTACCCTCCGAACCAGAACACGTCATAACGTTATGGCGGTAGGAATAGGTAAGGCGGTGGCACCAATACGGGCGATTTGCTGCAAAACTCTATCACCTAGTAAGATGTCACGGTGTTAGTGACTGTAAGCCTATGCTCGCCTCTTACGAGCTGCCTGGCAAGGAAGGCAGATGGTCTAATCTGCAAAGAAGTCCGGACCAACACTGGGTGTTAGTTGTAACATTTTAAGGCTTATGTTTTAAGCTATCGTAATTCTGAATTTAAATTTAAAGAAACCCTTGTTATAAAGGAGAAAATCTATTATAACTTTAACCATACAAATCATAGTTTTACAATTGAATTAAATAAGCAAATAATAATAATTTAGCAGGTTGCACTAAATAATTCTTTTAACAAATTGTAAATACTTTTGTTTTGCCAACTCGAAAGAGCTTGTTCATAAATGGAAAAAGTATTACTTTTTAAAAAGCGATTAAAAAATTAAAGCCTTGTTACCAATATCGCTTGGTTCTTATAATTAAAAAAATCAATTAGAAAAATACAATTGACAATAAATGCGCGCTACACAATCCTTTTCACAAATTGTAAAAAACTTTCGTCTAGTCAACTTGCAAGACGAAACTTGTAATGGAACACAGCTGGTATTTTTCTAACAATAAACTAAAACAACAAAATCTAAATTACCGTTAAAGTTTTAATTGTAGAAGTATGATATGGACACCAGATACCTTTGGTGTCTATTTAAGTATATATCATTCTTCTGTACGCGTGTTTGTCACATTTGAAATAAAATTAACTAAAATTTATTTAATTGCGGATTATGCATGTTAAAAGTTGTTTCATAGATATTTAAGAATACTTACATATTTGTTGTAAAAATATTAAATTAGTATTATTTATACTAATGAAGTATTTACATATATTTATAAGAAGTGTTTACATATATTATTCTATATATTTATATATTATAAATTGGATTCTTTGAATTTATTTGTAACTAAATGTTAATAATGCGCTCTTACTGTCTTCAAAAATATCTTAAATGCCATATATATAATCAAAAGTAATTCAAGAGTGATCTTATCGCCAGAATAGAAAGGCAGAGGCATGTTCCGGTCCGAAGGGTAGCTCCTAATATAGGTCGGTGACGCACCTACAACATCTATGGTGTGAATCGAATAAAATAGTCACATAAAACTTTATTATTATTTAATGATTTATTTTTTATTTATTGTTTTTTATTTATTTTATTATTACGTGATCAAAATCACATGTGTAATATAGGAACAACCAGAAACGTGTTTGAATGACACGTATTTCCAACAAATACTTATTTAAGTAATTATCATATGAAATCGTGAATTTGATAGCCAACTAACAAATAATCCTAACCAAAGCTGTAAAGTGAATTTAAATATTCCCGAATAACAGTTAAATACGTCAGAGTAAAATACATTTTCACATTTTTAGAGAAAGAAAACTACCACGGAACTTGAGTCCTTGTTAGCTCCAATGAACATTTTTCAGCGAGAGACGAGAGTGCAGGTTCAAATCCTGTCTAAGGTGATTTTTTATTGTTTTTATTATGAAGATTTGACGCTATTATTATTGATGCAAGGTTGACAAGTCCTCAAATGAAGACTAAAAGTTATACTAAAAAAATTATACAAGAAAAGCTAAAGCTATTACAAAACCTTTGTAAACTGTACCTCAGCATATATGGTACACATTACAATACAAAATCCACTTACTCATCTGCCTGTCTGTCTGTTTGCAATGAACTCAAAAACTACTGAACGAATTTGGAAACGGGTTTCACCGATAGAAAGAATAGAGTGAATCCCGATAAAGGTTTAAAAGTTTAATTATATTTAAATGAAAAGAAAATAGTTGATAGAAGATGTTGGAATGCCTATATAATTTTGTAACATCTTTATAACATTACACGTTATAACTACTCCTTTTCAATTTTCGAAAGCAAGAACTAACTAACTATTTATCTTTAATTTGAAACGATTTAAAGACAAGATATACGATATTGATAATGAGACACTGTGAAAATTTGCAAAATTTTGCTGGAGAAAATTGTTTCAGGATCCACGCCGGCTCCGGTTCGATTCCCGTCGGAGGCAGGCATTTGTGTGATGAACATTTAGATGTCCGCATTTCCGGGTCTGAGTGTTTATTAAATTAATTCTGGTGTCTATTTAAGCATTTCTATGTATTAGAATTTTTGACTATCACCCATAATATAAGCATATAATTTGCTTACTTTG
Source organism: Calephelis nemesis (assembly GCA_002245505.1). Classification (NCBI taxonomy): domain Eukaryota; kingdom Metazoa; phylum Arthropoda; class Insecta; order Lepidoptera; family Riodinidae; genus Calephelis; species Calephelis nemesis. Next base: position 435,467 of record NJDD01001239.1, on the reverse strand, counting down.
GGGTTAGATTTAATTTGTGTAACTTGCCCAGTGTATGTATTTATTAATTTTATATTTTTATTTTTATCAAAAATTAACATCTGAGAAAGACCACGTGTGCATTGAAAACAGCTAGTTAATTATTTCTTTGAAATGCTGATTGTATGACTGTATAATGCTTTATAGCGATTAAAAATGTTCACATGCCAATTACAGTGAGTAATTAAAAAAATTAACATTAAAAATACATAGTATTTTAGAACCCCTACTAGTAACCAACGACATCTATTTTATTGGTAAAATTATCGAGTTTTTACAAGTTTCGGTTTTAATTATCGAAAACACTATTAATAGATACGCTTTTACATTTTTAATTCCATTAATCTTTTTCTTGAGAGATCTTTCGTATTTTCTGTCATGAGTCATGACTGTCATGACTCACGAACTGTCTTACGACAGTGACAAGTTGTAGTTTGTTATGTTACCATGGTATCAATTTCAGAAAGTTTTCTAGCACAATCTGTAAGACTTGTTACATACAATTAAATTTTACGTATAAAAGACTATACGAGAACTGTTAACATATAATACAATATATTTAATAAATAATGTATGTATGTAATTATTTCTTTTTATAATATTGGAAAACAAACAAGCACACGGATTTTCTGATGGTAAGGAATTCACTCTGCCTGGAGACACCAAAGGCGGTGGTGCGTTGCCAACCTGAGCCCGAGATGTTAGGCCTCGAGCAAAAGTAATTTTAGCGGCTAGATTATGTTATGATATGTTACATAAAGTAACGTAACGTATCATAAACTAGGACAAAATCACAACTTCTATAGCAGGACGTGACAATAAAGTCATTGTTAAAGCATGGAAGTCCAATAATTCAGCAAACAACGCTTTGAAATATTGATTTCCGTAATGTAATAACATACGTACGGGTAACCTCAAATTTTCATTTCGGTATTTAGTAATTTATTGAATAGTTTTTTATTAACGTTCTTCATTTAGTAAAGCATGCTTTACGTTCCATTTCACGTTTCCTCTTTACCGAAATTGTGTTCTTTCTGTTATCTTTGGTTTTACTCTTTTTTATAAAAATAGAAGTGAAGGCAAATTCCAATAGAAGGCAAACGAGCAGACTGATTTCCCGATGGTATGAATTTCACGCCGCCTAGAGACACCAAAGATGAAATGGTGCGTTGCCAACCTTAGGCCGGGATGTTAGGCCCCGAGCAAAGGTAAGTTTTCCAGCTACCTTACCCTCCGAAACGGAACACGTCTACGGCAAGCACTGACGTTGTAGGGGCCGGAATAAAACTCACTACGATTATCTGGTTTCCGGGGGATCTAAATTATGTCTGACTATGAAAAATATATTTTTAAACCTCCTGTTATTTTATACATTTTGCATCACTCACTCGAAACAATACTCTGCAAATCGTAACTAATCAATAAAACAATAGCAGTAACACCATTTCAATGTATGCTCTAAACTATAGCTTGCAAATTGTATTAAATCTGAAATTATAATTTAATATGAAAATCATACCTGCATAATGACGCGAAATTAATAATGGAATTGTCTAGAATTAATAATTATTCATTGCAATAACAACAACCAATGCTTTGTTTGTCTAAATAACATTGTTTCCAGGCAAACAACAATAATAATAAAAAAACAATTTATTGTACAACTAAATAATAAAGGAGTTACATATCACTTTGACAAAAACAATTTATACAAAAGGCGGTTTTTAAGATCTCAACCAAACAACCAGCGTTTAGAAGATACATCAAAATAAGGAGTAGTTTTCAGAAGATACGACAGTCTTTCAAATAATTAATTCAGGAAGTGATTAGTAAGTGCTTAATTAATAAACAAAAGTAAAAAACAAAAAAATAAACACTAAACAGTGAAAAATAAGTATTACGAGGCTTTCTTAATAATTTCTATGCTTCTTAATTAATGCGAAAGTTTGCCTGCTTGTCCATTATTCATTCATACCTAAGCGCTGGATCGATTTTTGGAAATTTAGAGTACCCGGTTGGAAATAGGTTTCCAAAATTTTGGGAATAAACGCTTTCTGCTAATTATTGTGCCTTGGTTGTACTTTGCCTATTCTTCGGGGATACTAACAAACTCTGTCAGTAAAATTCTTATGTTTAGAATAGAATAGATAAATATTTAATATATTAAATAGATAAAAATTTAGAATAAAATAGAACAAATTCACTTTACAAGAGACACTTTTGACGAGTCTATAATATAAATTCTACCACCGGATCGGTAAATGTTACTCACTCCACATTCTGATTGAATGAAATTCACTTCCCCATTGTTTACTTCGGTTTTATATGCATTCAGTAATTTACGACGCTTCTAAAACCCGTTAGGGTTTGGCATTGCTGTAATAAGACTCAAACTAAACATTACTTGTCAAAGCTTATTATAGTCAACCGTAACGCTATAGTGAGGGGGTATACGTCTAACTTCTCTACCAACCGCGAGGTTCTAGTTCGATCCCAAACAGAGCAGCATTTGTTTTGAACATTTATTTGTTATAGGTGTTACACCGTTGTGACCCAAACGAGTTATTAGAGATAGTATTCTACGAATCTTACTACAAAGATTTTGTTACCCAATGTGCTAAATATTCAACGTTCCTCAAATAAAAAGGACCCCTTACTAAAAAACTTACGCGCCCGTTTATTTAAACATTTACCCCCTGTAAATGTTTAAATACAAAGTGTTTTACAATGTACAATTTAAAACAAGCAAGTCTTACTGACAAAAAAGATGACGTAATTTAAGATACGATATTAAAAAAAAAAATTCATCTTTGGTTTAATATTTTTTTATAAAGTTTTGTTTTAAATTATACTATGTATACGGTACTAAACTATTTTCACTGTATGTAATTCACTCATCTACAGTTTTATTAAAATATATTAAAGAAAAGGCACATTCAGGCAACGCAGACTTGCAATTATAACAGAAAACATTGCATATTTCGATCTGCATTTTGTGAATGCCAAAAGAGTGTTTGAGCACGATCGTACCGATCCGTTTGCAGAGTAAACACCGTAATCAGAGCTCCGCTCTACCAGTCGTCACAATCGACCAATAGCCACATTCATTGCTGTTTCAAAATGTTGACATTATACTCTTTGAAGGTGGAAATAAAATGGTTTTTAGTTTTAATTGTTGATTCAATTTAAATTTCACAGAAAATAATTACACGTATCTTCACGTCCGTATTGCTGAAGAAGTGGGCAGCGCACCCAAGACTAGCTGAAGACACTTAGTCTTTCCTGGCTGTAGAAAAGTAAGTTTCGAACATTGACAGTCCTTTTAGTAACTAAAAATATGTATACTAGTTAAGTAATTGATTAAGAAGAAGAATCGCCTTTTCTCGAAAAAGCTACAGTCTCTTTATCACCTCTAATAGGCCACAGGGAACAATATATTTCGTGAATGTCTTGCTATCGCAAGATTACCTACGACTTAAGCCGTTAAGAATTTTTGGGGTAAGACCTTGACCGGTTTTTACTCCCTAAAGATATTATAGAAACAAGTTAGGTTCTTATAAGAATTAGTCGCTTCTATGGTGCAGTGGCTGGTGTTTTGATTAGTTAAGGTACCGGGTTCGATTCCTGACACAGACAAACTCAGTACGTGTTTTATTTTCAATTTTGTAATATAAACAAAGTTTTCTAAAAACAAGATACCCGGTTGGAGAGGTGTCGCGGGTGTCCTGGTTGTACCTCTGCCTACCCTTTCTGGGATACATGACATAGCGTGAAGATACTTTCTTCTTTTTAAAAGAATTACTTTATTAAAATAGCGGGACAGGTAATGGTATTCTTCTAAAAATTGTAACACTCTAGTAGAGAATATTGACAGGGATAGGTAGCTGACACGATGATATCAATGAGATAACGATAAAGGATAAAAAATTCTAAACCGAACGAGGGCGGGGACGCCTTTCCTAACACTGTATCCCGGAGGATTAACAAAACTATATTCTTTGTGGACTCATTATTCCAACCCTAAATAAGATATCCCATAACTATGTAAAGGCTTTAGGTAGTGAACTTAATGTAACATCAATGTTAGTGTAGTTATTCCTTATTGTAACTATAAGTATTTTTGAAGTGAAAACTTCTTTAGCGGCGTTGTGTTTTTTTTTGGAATGGGTAAAAACTTCTTAACTCGCGTCAGGACACGTGACCTGACCGAAAATTCGTAAGACGGCGCAGGGCGCTTGTGCGAATGTTCGTGTTGTCATGTTTGTGTACGATAGCGCAATAAACGAATATTGTATTCTATCACATAAATAATAGTCCTTTTATACTGATAATAAAAGCAATTCGTGCATCCCCTAACCATTCCAAAATATCAAAAATGCACAACGTTAATATTCAAGTTATCACTTCTGCTAGCACTCCCGGAGTGCAACCCGTTTTTTTAAACACCGACATTGTCAGACATTTTTGACATGTCTGTATGAGCGTATATGTGTGTATGGCATCATAACTTTTGAACGGATGGACCTATTTCGATACAGCCTTTTCTGAAAGATGACGTGATTGAGATGGTTCTTACTTCTTAGCTACTTTAGGTTTTGACGGTAGTTTATTTTATTTTTTTTAATTTTTTAATTATTGTGTGGTTGTCACTTAACTTCTAAATCGCCTGTATCGATTTGGTTTAGGTGTTGTATGTTTATAAATGGATAATTTAAAACAAAGTTGGAACTTCTTTGTATCCAATAACCTTAAAAAATGCATGGACGTGAAGCGAATACTGTTTAGCTAAATTGTTAGGTGCATTCTTACTATCATTATGAATGCAAATGTAAGTTTGTTTGTTACACTTTCTATCTTCTTTACTAATTATCATGAAACTTTGTATGCATGTTCTTGGAGGTATTAGAAGTAATACGTTTTTTTTACATTTGGGTTGTTTAACGACTTAATTGAGAGCAAAGCCGGGAATAAGGTGACGTTTTTATAATACCAATAACCAAGGCTGATTGCAAAGATTTGTTAAAAAAGGGAGAAATGGCCGATACGAAGTTTGCCGGGGTAACTAGTTACAGATAAAACAGAAATCGCTTGAGGAGATTGGTGTTTAAATCAAATATTTTGATACGGGATTTTAATACACACGTATAAAAGAATGAGTAATGTCGTCAAATACTTTTCATAGCACATTAAACATGAGTAGTGATGTCTTAGATGTGACAACAAATAAATATAGTGATGTAACACTCACGCTTGCATTATCAATGACCGTCATTACAGCTAGGGTTGTCAATTTTTAAATTAGCTTCAAAAAGTAAACTAAAATAGTTTCAAAAACTAAGAAGCAATAATGATGACCTGACCTAATGATGTTTCATTCGATGGTGTGTGTCAAGAGAATTTATGTGAAAATAATTAAGAATGTTGAGGAACCTTGGCAGATATGCAAGGATCTTGACGTTATATACTCGACATTATATACATAATATACTCGATACTCTCTGCTTACTCCGTAAGGGACTTGGGGCAAAGACATGTTTATATAAAATAACAATCGACCAGGATTTCATAATCTACAAAACATTAATATAAATCGTAATGCGAAAAATCAAAAACCCCTAAACATACTTAAAAATAAAGACAAGCACACGTAATTTATAAGTTATGTACCTAATAGGTTTAAGTTTTTTGATTTTTAAAAGCATTTTCTTATCCTTTTGCCATAACGTAAGTTTTTATCTAAAGATAGTGTTTGTAAAGATAGCTGATAATTTTCAAATTTGTGCAAGAGACTAAGTTGTAATTCTTTAAAGTCTTTGTACTTTTACTATCATGAAATTCATTTTGTCTTTATGTGTTCCAAGATAACGATTCAGTAGGCTTCTGAGGATAAATTTATTAGTGCGCATTCTTTTAAAGCTGCGATTTTTGACCGTACATGTCTACTAGCCAGTCTAATTTCCAAGACTGGACTAGACAAGCGCTTGAGTTATGGCTGCTAGGATAGGAAAGGTGATTGTCCCGATAATGTGAGCTGCTTTATAGCATTCTGCTATCAGGTTATGAGTGCACTGTTAGAATAATTCAGAAATCAGTTACTAGATTACCACCAACGGGAGAGTGGGCTATAACATAATCAATGCCCAGAAAATGGCAAAATTTTAATTATTTCCTCATACGTCGAACAGCTTGCGTCCTTGCCTAACTCCATCGACTAGACTCTTGGCTTGGCTAATACTCAGGTTCGATACGCAACGGTGGAAGGTGTTTGAATGATGAACATTTAGATGTCTGCATTTCTGGTACTGAGAGTTTCTTAAATATATCCTGGTATCTATATAAGTTTTTCTGTGTTTTAGTATCGTTGACTAATTTCATACCACAACTTATAACTTGCTTAATTTGGGGTTAGATTCAATTTGTGTAACTTTTCCATGGATTACTATTTATTTATAGACACAGTTTCATATTAAAGACTTCTTTTTGTATACCTATAAAATTTTATCGTATTAGATTTTATAGTTTCTTGTCGACAACCCTATGTCGTCACTACATCAGCTACAAATAAGATTATCATTTTGTTCCAGCCAAATAGTTACAAAGTTTCCATTGGAATGATACCAAATCCAAAGACAACAATTTAATAGTAGACGAAGCGAAGTGAGTAGGTACCTACAGTATACTCGTAACAAAGAAGTGGAAGTCCTTTTGTACTACATATTTTTTTAATATACAAAAGTATCTTCACGTTTATACCCCTGAAGAGATAGGCAAAATCACTACCTATACACCCACGACTAACCAAAGACACTAAGTCCCTGAACGTGATAGGTGGCAAGCCTATCGCCAACCGTGCACATGTCTAATCCTGGGCAACGTAATTTTTTAATATAAAGTTGAAAATATACATTTTTTATTGCCTGACCCGGAAATCAAACCCGGGACCTCAAGAAGTCAAGTCCGACATCGGACCGTTAGACCACTACAGGTGATGAAATGATATGTGAATTTAATAATATACTTTTGAAACTACTTAAAAAGGAGGCGTTTTGGTTATGTTGTTAACGTAATTACTCGATCAATAAACAACAAATTTTAAAAGGTTTTTGTAAGGATAGGATATGATTCCGGAATAAATAAATGCCTCTTAAAGTTCCTAACGCATCGTATATATATACAATAAGCCTTAATACATTTACAGACTGCATAACTCTTAAACAAGAACTTTATAAAGACTAAGATCAATATGGCGGCAGGAAATGCAAAGGTGAATAGCATTAAACCTATTCTCGCCTCTTAGAGTTTTCAGGCTGAAAAGCAAATAATCTATTCTACTCAAAGGACCCGGACCGACATAGAAATTAATAACTGGCGACGAGGTTATCGCTTCTCTACACCACTTACATGTCCAATTCCGGATTCATAATATTTTTTTAACCAACTGTTCATTTTTTTTTATCATATAGGAAGGCAAACAAGCAGACGGATTTCCTGATGGTAAGAAATTTACGCCGCCTAGAGACACCAAAGCTGGTAATGGTGCGTTGCCAACCTGAGGTCGGGATGTTAGGCCTCGAACAAAAGTAAGTTAACCGACTACCTTACCCTTCGAACCGGAACACGTCATGACGTTATGGCGGCAGAAATAGGTAAGGCGGTGGTACCAATCCGGGCGAGTCGCTGTGAAACTCTACCACCTAGTCAGATGTCACGGTGTTAGTGACGATAAGGATATGCTCGCCTTTTACGAGCTACCTGGCAAGGAAGGCAGATGGTCTATTCTACAAAGGAGCCCGGACCAACACGGGGTCAATTTTAACAAATGTTTAATATGAATTTTTTGTAACTTCATTACAATTTAATTATTACATTAATTATAATAACTGTATTCAAAACATTTCTGATTAAAATAAGTCGCGCACAGTCGGTAATTAATTAATAATGAATTCTCTGTCCATGTCTGATTCAAAGAGACAGTTGAATGAGAAATTGCGCTCCAACTCTTAATATTTTATGGTTAATTCTTAATAATGTTTAATATAATTATAACAATTATGAACAGCAAACAGATCGATTTTTATAAAGCGAAAAATCATCTACAGGCAAAAAAAAATTAAGCATGATAATTATGATACTGATGCCCGATTTCACCAAGAGCCCCTATATTTTAGGGGACTTTTAACGTAGTTTAGGGGACTGTTTTATATGGAAACAGTCCCATAAGTAACGTTAAAAGGTCCCCTAAATTATAGGGGCTCTTGGTGAAATCGGGCATAAGTCTCGTGTAAGTACACAAGCTAAAAGAGCATTGTCGTATATACTACGCGTCTCGAGTTCGGTATGCACTCAGCATGCAATTATTCGGGGTTGCATAACCGTGACGAACGGTCAATGTAAGTGTATTTTTTTATATTGGTGTAATAAGTCCAAGTATTTACTTAACATGGCAAATAACAGTTATATACCACATTGTGCCGTTATCGAACTCCGTTTGGGCGGTTAAGGATCATTTTCTATGATCTTTGGAAATCAAAAACAGTACATATATTTTTGTTAAACACTTCCAATAAAGTAAACGATTTTTATTTGTTTCAAAAAATGCAATATTTACGATCACAAAATCAGAAATATATTTAAATTGGCAGATGTAGAATAAAGAAGGTGCATAGCCCTATCGCGAATTGACGCACTGCACGGCTGTAGGTATTAACTTTAAAAAGGGTAAAGAATTGAGATACAATACTGTGTATTACATTATCGTGAGATAGTAGTGCTGCCTGTAAACTTGCACTAACACAACGGCCACAGGACCTAGACATCTATGGTATATAGGCGACGGTGGTCTCTTACCATCAGAAGAATAGTGCTTGTTCATTGTCTTATCACATAAAACAGACCATTGTATCATATAAATTTACCGTGTAATTTATGAAACAGCTATCAATTAAAGGTTTAAGTTAAGCACTCTGACACTAATATTTCACCTCAAGCCTCTTTCCAAGTTTGACAATAACAAGGGCGTAGCCTTCATGAGTTACCGTCTTAAGGTGGCGGCGATGAGATTATACTCCTCTGTGGTCTCGTGACTAACTGTCGGCATAGACCACACACAAGGACCCGAGTTCGAATCCCGGGCGGGCAACTGGAAATGAGTTTTTATGATTTTCAATAAAAACGATGTTGTCCTAGATTGGGTGAATGTCTGGGTTTGCCACTTATCAAATGGCGGGACTAAGAGACCTTCGGCTAACTGTTAATAATCTTATGTTATTAACGGGGGCAAAAGAGAGAAAATATTTACAAAGTTGACTTTAAAATAATTCTTAATTGATATTATTATAACTCTTTAACCAAATTACAACGTACATTGGCGAAATTGACTAGGAATTTTATCCTTACTTACCTGTTAATTATGTGAGTGAAGTAAAAAATAAACAAAACAAAACCTACGGTAATATAACAAAAATAAAACTCTAAATACAATTAACCAACATTTTTTTTATAAAGATGTAGCTATTAATATTAAACATTATTGATATATAATTTAGATAAACAGCTTTTAACGTTTGCATCTTATTCAAAATATGTAAAGTGTAGGGTCATCTAAATCATGTTTTTGAAGTATATAATAATATGTAAAACAGCAATAAAATGTTAACTTAATATTTTGTAAGGTTTGTTTGTGTGTGTATGTGTGTGTGTGTGTGTGTGTATGTCATTAAAACCCTCCTAAGCGACTGGAGCGATTTTGATGAAATGTTTTGTGTGTGTTCAAGGGGATTTCAGAATGGTTTAGATTCACAATGTGGCCCACTGCAAAACGTTTTTTAATTATTTTTTTATTTGTAAGAAGTCGTTGATTTTGGAATATTTTACATTCGATCCGACAGACTGGGCTACTGTCGAAGTATCAAATATTATGTAGTAGCTGTTAATGTCAAGCGGTACGAAGCTTGCTGGGTCAGCTAGTGTAATATTGATATTTATTTTAATATGTTTTTTAAAAACAAATTTGTGTTTAAGATGAAACTTAGCTTATACTAAATTTAAAATACACTTACATACATACGTACATATCTTCACGCCACGTCCCTTACGGGGTAGGCAGAGAGTATCGAGTGCCAGACCTCACGATCCTGACAAACCTTCACATTCATTACCCTTTTCATACAAACACGCCGGTTTCGGAGACTCTTGACACCACCCTCGGATAATATTCGATTGATCTGATCGTGAAATGTCAGCCTTGGTCTCCCCGGGTACCTACATCCATCCACATTCGCATTGTATTTCTTCTTTGTCAATCTTTCATCTGTCATTCTTTCCACATGGCCGAACCAGCGGAGCATGCCCTTTCGCATTTTAACACCAACACTATCTTTCAATCCCACTCTTTCTCAGATCTTACTGTTACGAATGCGGTCAGCGAGCGTTACACCACAGATTTTCCGTTCAACCGCATTTATCCTACTTTCATGATCTTTCTGACATACCCAACTCTCGCTTCCATACAATAACGTTGGGATAAGCACAGAATTACGCAAAGCGAGTCTAGCTTTTTGACTCAAAACCTCGCTTTGGAATAGCTTACCCAACGCTCCATTCACACTATTCCCTGTACTCACTCTCCTCTCTACACCCCTGCTAAAAGCACAGCCAAGATACACAATTTTATTCACTTGTTCCAGCACTACATCATCAACCAAAACTCTTACATCCGTTCTGGCTACATCTCTAAATTCAAAATATTTAATGGGATTACGATTTTTTTAAGAAGCCAAATTTATTTGTGTTTAACAAATGTGACATTTAAGCATATTTGAGGCAAATAAAGCCTTCATACAATTATATACCCAACCCCTCAACATATAAGTATATACATATATACTCAAAAATATACAACAACATTGTAGCACGATAAAACAAGCTTCCCGTAATCGCAAAATCGAGTTGCAAACTGCCGGCGCTGGCGTCTTAACTATTAGTTTTACGACTGTTTACAATTTGCAATTTATAGCTTTCCTAATACGACTTTATGGATTAAACTATAAAGCCATGGAGTGAAATGTCGAGCCTCATTAGTTTTTCGTACGTTATAAAAACTGTAATTATAGGCTCTGATTATCGGCTGATTTATTTAATTTGGTATTGGTGATATTTTATTGCGCACCCACTAAACTAATTTTAGTTATCGCTATCTTCTTTCAACGAAAGTAAAAGAAAAAGACAAAACACGCGTGGTGTTCTTACGTGGCATTTCTATAGACGTCTTTTTTCTTTCTTTCTTAAGTTTTTGGCATTCGCGTTTGCATTTTGCCATTAGTCAAGTAGAAATTTGCACCAAGTTAACCGATTCAGCAAAATCGGATTTCAATTATTTAAAATTAGTCACAAGTCATCTTGTCGGGTCTTGGGTAAAGAGGTGGCTTCATTACTCAATCTCATATAGTAAGATTTGGCGGCAACGCGCAACGGGAAAATAGACGATACGCTAATTTCTTAATGATTATTTCATTTGTACACTTTCACTAATCCAAATTGTACAAAATGCCACCAATATTGACTAATTACACTCAATATAAACAGAAAATTCAATAATTATGAAAAAACTCCGACCATCTTTTCTCTCGATAGCGCCAAAATCCTTCTACAGACTTATAATCTATGTTTTGAAAAACATTGATTAAAAACGTCACAATTTGACATTCCGTCATAATTGTTTTGTCTCTTTTCTTTTGATTAATTGAAAAAAGATATCTGACACCTAACATAAGTTTAATTAATGTTCAGTAAAACTACTACCATTGTTTACATCCCTTTTTTATGTGAGTATCTAATGTTTATGACTTGTTTATAAGAAAATCCTTTGTTTTTATAACACATGATTCATATTTTTATAAATCTAAAAAATGTAGCGGATTCATTTTTTTTGCATTTGATTTCAATCGCGTGTAATTATCGCGTGTAAATAATTAACTAAGTTGGCAATATTTGGTAATAATAATATTAGTTCTTTGTTAGGAGTGTAACATCTAATAGTAATATTTTCAGCTTCATGATACATACTCTCCATTCGATTTTCCCTCTTTCATATACCTATATGTATTCTATATACAAGAGACATTATAAAAGACATGCAACATTTACAACGTCCTCACACTGCACAATACTTTTGACTTCCTTAGATTTAATTTCATTTTTAAAGCTATTTTAACGAACAAAATTTATATTTTAAGGTAGATAAGCAACACTGTTCTCCAAATAATTATAATATAATTTTTTTATTTGATATTTATTTAATGTCATACTACAGCACGTATTTCATTATAATTTATTTTTTAATTATAATTTACTGTAATCCATTATAAATCGTGTGTTTTAAGCTAAATAAATAAATATTACAATAAAGTAAGCAATACTATTTGTTATTATAAATAGTAGGTACACGAGAAATATCAAATTGCGATAAAAGTAACGACAAAAGCATACTAAGACAAGCATCTCTTTGGCTTAAAGGAAGCCAAATCGTAAGGCCGCGCGTCGCTCTTAGAATACCGATTCCAGGTCCGCATTTAAGAGCAGGTTGTCTGTGTAGCACGAAAGAGCATTCCTCGAGTTACAAAGACGCTGGATGTCTCCTTAAATTATGAATAAACTTTGATTCTCATGTATATTTCCTCTAATTCGGAATGTGCGATACGAACAGGAGATTCTTTTGTTATAAAATACTCCTATTTTAAAGTTTAATTTGGACAGCCATTGCATTTTCTTATGTCAAAAAATGCAAGTAGAAAAAAAAAAGTAAAATGATAAAAGTTGATCCTGCCTCCAAACTCTTAATATCTAGCGTGACTGGAACAGTGGAATAATCTAATAATCAAAACATTTTTTTAATACTTGTATGTTACATTATTAATATTTTTAATTAACTTTTAATATTTTGATCTATTTCAACAAAAATAAATCACAAATAGTTGAAAAGATGTCAATAAAAACGGCATTTTTAACATTATGTTTAAAGATTATTAATTAATAAGCTATTTATTAAAAGTAAAACAATGTAATTATATTACACAAAACTAACAATGACGTTCAAAAAATGTAGGATACTATACTTACTTTGAAAAAATAAAACATTAAGACATTACTAATTTAATAACCTTGCGAAGGGCTTGACACATCCCTCCGCCAACCCGGCGCCACACGTTATTTTTTATGTGGACAGCGAACAAGCACGAGGCTCTCCTGATGGTAAGAGATAGCCATGATCTTAACACCATAGATGTCGCATGGATGTTATTCCAAGCTTTCCACAAACCCCAGTTAACAAACATCAATACAATGACATAATTTTATTATATTAGTGGATGTCCATTAAATCAATCAGATGGGACGGGCGCTGGCTGGTAGCCAATGGTAAAACGAAATAAAAATGGAGTCGACCGAAGCGATTGCATTTGAACAGATGCGTGTGCTAGATCTAGAGATAAAAGAATTCCCATCCAGGGACGCGGGAAGTAGCCAGGGCTGTAAAATAGTGAATAGGCTTTTTGTTGGTAGAGGACAACGTAAACTTTAGAGACCGTACATGATGTATTTGGCCTGACATGGTGATTTATGGCCAATTTCATTAACCTATCTAAAAAGTATGACGCTCGTATCTCCGAAGACCTCTCCGGGGGGATACGGGCGTTATACATTTTGGGTAGGCTAGGTAGGTACAACTACGACACCCAAAATTAGATGAAGACACTATGTCACGACGGGATAGACGGCAAACTATCGCCAACCGGACACATGTCCAATCCCGAGCAACGTTGTTTTGTTAGAAAATTAATAAAGTACTTTTTTTGTTGCACGATCCCAGAATCGTACCTAGGACCTCATAAAGTCAAGTCCAACAACCGGATCCTACCGGTCCGGTTGTTGGACTTGACTTGATGAGGCGGCACTAACCTCTCTAAAATAGTGCTACTATAGATTAGTTACCAAGCAACAATTAAGTACAACATCTTAACAACAAAACTTTAGTCGGCATATATATCTATCTGCAGATATATTATTGAAAGCGACCGTCATTCTAAGACACAAGTCAGTATAGGGCAGTTAAGTCCTCTTTCTCTTAAATCAGGTACCTGCTTCTTAAGGCTTTAGGACACTAAAATATTTAGAGAGAAACTCCAGTATTTCTAAATATTTATAAACAGTTACAATTTAATTTATCCTACAAAGAAATACAATTTTATAAGTTACTTTTGAGTTTGTACCTAAGCTACTGCTTGTTTAGGTTTATTTAAAAGAACTGAAGGTAATGCTCTAGGTACATGATATTATCTGGTTATAACTAGATTCAGGAAACTGTATTTCAAAATTGTCTAAATTTGATTTTTTATGAATACATAGTTTATAATCGAAAACATCGAAATTACGATTTTCTTTATACAGCAAGCACGATTGTTACAATTCCAGTATTGCATTGGGAAAGAAAACATAGCCCATTTTAAAGTCCTAAAAAATCAAATTACCGACTATAGAAAATTCTCTCGTCTAGAATGTTTAGCTTTAGCTTATAGAAAAAAAACACGCGATATTTAAAACCGTGCATACTATTGGATGAAAAAAAAACAAAACGTAAATATTCCATCTAGGTATCTGTCTCTGTAACTATAATTATGGGTTAGTCAAAAAGGTCTTGTGTTTCTTTAAACTGATTCTAGAATACTTGTTGTAATAATACAAAAATCTAATAAATCATGTTGTGTTGGGAATCCCTGATTGATCAACCATCAATTAGAATAACATATCGGAAACCACATATTATATTATTTACAAACACAACACATTATAGACTTTAAAATCGAAAAACATGTGTCATAAAGTGTCATTGTGTCAAATAATAAAAATGGAAGTGTATTTAAATTAATACTATAAAACTTTTAAAACGTTAATGTTATAAAAGACAATAATTTTTATATGTTGTATCAATACGTTATATTAACACGTTAAATATTTTATGTAACACGAGACGTTAAAATCTAAAAATATGTGTCAGAAACCATCATTGAGTCGAAATATAAAAATTATTGTCAATCAGTTGTCAGAAAATGAAAGTGTATTTAAAATTAAAAATACACAAATATTTAGTGCATTACTGTTATAAATGACGATAACAACAATATTAATGTGTTATACTAATATAACATAAGACATTAAAATATAAAAATATGTGTAACAAAATGTCATTGTGTTGAAATAATAAAAATTGACGACCAGTCGTTGCAAAATCGAAGTGTATTTAAACTGAAAATACACAAATTTTGAGTGCATTACTATTGTAATTGACGATAATAAAATAATAATATCAATATGTTATATTAATATAACATGAGACATTAAAAACTAAAAATATATGTCCAATATGTGTCACAAACTATCAATGAGTCGATATAATATAAATTGACAACTAGTTGTTACAAAATGGAAGTGTATTTCAATTAAAAATAAACAAATGTTGACTGCATTACTGATATAATTTATAATTGACGATTATAATGTCATCAATATGTTATATTAATAAAACACAAGACATTAAAATCTAAAAATATATATCACAAACTGTCATTGTGTCGAAATAATAAAAATTGTTAATCAGTCGTGACAAAATGAAAGTGTGTTTAATTTAAAAATATACAGATGTTGAGTGCTTTACAGTATATAAATAAACATAGTATTGAATGAACGCAATGCGTCCACTACTGAGGCGAGTTGGCTAGGAAATTGAGATAGAGTCGGCCGCTAGCGAGCTATTAATAATTGGTCCCGTGACCAATGCGTCGGCGATTCACTATACCACTTGTTTACAGATGGTAGTGCGCGTGACCTGTAGAAAACGAAAGTGATCACGGCGTAGCTAATCCACTAACCATAGTTTGTGATGCCGGTTGTTTTCAGTATTTTGTGTGGGCGATTTGTTACTCTGTGACATATTTGAAAAGACACATTTCACAATACGGTTCATAATGATTTGGTATTAGATTTCCATGACGTCATAAAAATTGTATATTTTTACAATCTTTAAAATAACTTGATTATTAGTTATGTTAGTAAAATAGCAGTTAAACTGAACGATGACCCAGTTGAACTTTGAAATACAATATACGTCTGTAGTTTCAAAGACAATGCAATTAGCTAGATAAGTATAGATTTTAATTCAAAATGGCCGCCGCAACAAAATGGCGGTTAGGATATTTTTATACAACCCTGGTAAATGGTTTAAATAATACAATTTAATATTAAAAATTAGGTAAACCCGATAAAGTATATTTTATTTCCTTAAATAAATATAACGAAGTTTGTTTACAAAAAATATTATAATAGAGCTCAGTTAAAAGTAAAACAAATAGTTAAGTAAGCATATTAAATAAATAATTTTAAGAATAAAATAAATAAAGCAATGTTGTTTTCATTCGAATTGCCGTCGAATTGGAAAAGAACTTCATGTAGAAATGTAATATTTTATCTGTCAAGTAAGATTACTTGAACCTGAAAAAGGGATTATAAGTTTCCGCGTAACTAAAAGTAAAGCTATTTCATCTTACACCTGAAAACGAGAAACACATACAAGTAATTTACAAAAAAATCACACAAATAAGAGTCGAATTCGCAAAGCATCCAAGGAAAGTTATAATTTCGCAATGCAAAACATTAGTGTTGATGAAAATATCCATAACCATACCATTGATACGTTTAAATTCTTTCCGATCTGCAGAACTAGCATGCGCCCATAGAAATCCATTTACTTGATAAATACGGAGACATGTTCCTACATGCAATAGTGGATAAGATACTCTATCTATCCACGTTTAACACAATTTTGTATGACGTAAGAAGGCATATTTTATCTATGGTGTAAAGTGTATGACAAAACTAACAAGCTACAAAGTCCGCTCAAGGTATAACAAATAGCTGCCTGTCACATTCAGTTTAAATTCACAAACAATAGAAAAATATAAAACTTATGTTACTAGAATTCGAAAAATCATGACTAGAAAAGAGTCCGCCGTTCAGATTTAGCAGCTCGAGTAAAACTGGTCACAAAGTTCAGATTTTTATTCAAAGATACACGTGGTCGTTTGGAGAAGTTTTGAATTAGGAAAAATTCTAAATAAGATGTATTTTTGCTTTTACAATAGCTAACATAGACAAAAAAGTAAAAGGTTTTTCTAAAAGATACTTACATTTAACAAATGTTTAAAAATCGATAAAATCTACTTACTTTCTTAAAAAAATAAGTTTATGATACGCATGCTAGCCCTGTTGATCTTTAATTGCTTTATGCAACTAACAAAGCTTGTAAGCCTTTTGCCATTAGTGACGTTTGTTGTCCAGCTGAAGTTTTATTGGAAATAGGAACAGTTTTTATAGCCAAGACAAATTATGCAGCATTCCAAGTAAAACCACTTAAAAGGCGGCAATTTGAATTGTATACTAAGAAACACATGTTAGTTCACAATGTTTCCGACATTTCAATTTAGTGAAATGTTATTAAACCATTCCTAGTAATAAAAAAACTTAAACAAGCGCTTCGACCTCGCATTCGAAAATTACCTGTCACAGGAACAAAGGGAGCGAGTCTGGATTTTCCAGACATATTTTTAATAGCTTAGAATAGGAATGCACTGAACAAATAACTTTAATCGATCGTAATGTCATCTCGATATGTCTTGATATTTTCAACCACGATAACCTATAATTATTTTTTAGGGTATACCTTGTACCGAAGGCCACATATTAAGCTGCCACATATCTGGTAGTCTGTATTCTCTAACAACATGGTTTAATTTTCTTTACAAGCAGCAATTTCATGTGTATCTGCCTGTACCCGCAAGCTTTAATCCAGTGAATTCTTAACATAATATGTAGCGCTTATTCCATTTTTTTGTTTTTTATATCCCGTCTAAAATTAACGTCCTTTTTCATTTATCCTTCTTTTATCAATTTCTATACTTATTGCTTATTAAACTCATACATAACCCTTACATGCATGTACAGTAAGGGTAATTTTAATTCGAAACTATAATACGTTCAGATTAAATTTATGGTTTTAAATAAAATGAAAAAAATAACGATGTATGAAAAGCGTGTTTGTATGAAAAAGGTAAAGAATGTGAAGGAAGCCAGACTGGTTTGTCAGGATCGTGAGGTCTGGTACTCGATACTCTCTGCCTGCCCCGTAAGGGACTTGGCGTGAAGATCTGTATATATTTGAAAAAAATGAAGGATTATCCACCATTTTATTTAATCATGCGTTACTTTGCGGAAATCCATTATAACAGATGTAAAATAAGCCTTTATTTAACTAATTCCGCGTAAGCATATTTATTATTAAATTTATTATTTTTAAATTCAGTTACGCGGAATTAGCAAAATAAAGGATTATTTTACATTGATTATCCACTACTCTGTTCTTTGAAACCAGGAACGGATTCATTCAAAACACCCTTCAAACCGAATAAGTCGCATAGTATTTGTATTAGCTAGACTCTGCTGGGAGAAGGGTCATGACCCCGTCTTAGATCAGCCCTTGAGTGGAACACGTCCTAAATATTGAGATACTAAAAATGAAAATTCCATTTCGACTCCTTGTAAGAGACCGTCTCGGATTAAAATTTAGTAATAAAAAAATACGCTTACTCTTCAAAGCTGGTTTTGGTTAAGGGCTTACCTGGAAAAAAGTGATGAAACAAATTAATTATATACATTAAAAATAATACAATTTAGGATAAAAAATATTTTTCCCAACAACACTGGCAACACCCTTGATGCAGCTAATCGTGGCGGCGTAACGTCAAATCAACCATAGACTTATTTAACCTTCTTTCGGGGAGTTTTGACGCCATCGTGAATGAAGGTGGTCGTAAATTTTTTCATTATTACTGAATTTCGTGTTTGTATTGAGTGAAATTGGTTAATTTAGGTGGGAATCAGATAAATTTTGTTCAGTGAAAGTGCACGAAATGAAATAATCATGAAGAAATTAGTATATCGTCTACTTCCTCGCTGCCGTCAAATCTCTTAGATGAGTTTGAGTAACGAAGCCACCGCTTTACCCAAGACCCTGACCTGACCTGATATGTCTTTGTACATAGTGACTTATGACTGACTGAATTAATTAACTTACTTGACATTGGCAAAAAAGTCGTGAAAAACGATCGAAAGCCATATTTATAAAGAAGAAGAACCTTCTTTCATTTTCTCTGTTATAAAATCATGTTTATAAAATAAAAGAAAATCAGTATACGTCAATCTGCTGTAGTGTTTACTCTTGTCTTTTCATTTACACTGGTTTGGTATCATTTAGTTCTTAATGTAAGATAGTAAATATGCAAGCTGCTTTCTTGCTTCAACATTATGGTAGCCTATCTTAATTTATAAATTACTAGCTGTCCCGGTGAACTTCGTTCCACCCGCTTCGTTTGTATGGGAAAATTTTTAATGTTGGTTTTCCTAGTTTCCTCGCAGTTTTTCCTTATTTCTTACCTTTTAAACCTTCCCTGGACTTCTACAAATAATTCAAAACCGAAAGGAGCCAGATCGGTCCAGCCGTTCTCGAGTTTTAGCGAGACTAACGAACAGCAATTGATTTTTATATATATATAGATGTGTTACGTTGCTTGTCCGCATTGGACTCCTAAACTACATTACTGACTTCAATCAAATTTGCACACCGTGTGCAGTTTGATGCAACTTGAAAGGTAAGATAGCTTACATCTTAATTTATGATCAAAAAATATACTATCCAAACGAACTACGAATAGACAGCTAGTAGAACTATAGAATTTACTGGTGCGTCGCTACTGCCAAGAAGTATAACTAAGGTGTAAAAAGTAAGGGCTTGTAGAGTTAGAGCGTGTAGAGTGAAAGCTTGGCTTTACGTGACGTCTGCTAACTTCTAAACAAAGCAAACAGTTACCTATTTTCACCAATATTTTACAATAACATGTTTCTAATGATATATCTCTACATAGTATAAAACAAAGTCACTTCCTCAGTCTCTATGTCCCTTTGTATGCATAAATCTTTAAAACTACGCAAGGGATTTTGATGCAGTGTTTTTAATAGATAAAATGATTGACAAGGAAGGTTTATATGTATATTTCATAACTATCCCAGCTTCGCACAGCTGGGGTAGGCCGCAGGTAGATAAAATAATGTTTATAGTGAAATTCTGTCAATAAGTCAATACTGAACGAAGTTCGGTTGCCCAACTAGTGTTTATGTATTTATTTATTCATATATTATTTTTCAATAACATATTGTTTAAAAAAGAAATAATAATACAGAATGAATTACAATCAGCATTGCCTTTACAGAATTCTTTAGTAAAACTTACTTTTTTAATTTATGTTTTCACCTCTGTGGTCTAGCGCTACAGTTCTACAGGTCCCGGATTCAATCCCCGAGTCGGACATTAGAAAAACTAGAAAATGCGTTCAGCTATCTAATGTAAATAACGTTGCCTGGTATTGGATATGTGCCCGGTAGGCAATAGGCTGTATCACACTGTGAGAGTTAGTGTCTTCGGCTAGTTGTGCTCTGGTTGTTCCTCTGCCTACCTTTTGGGGGAATATGGGTATGAAGATACTTTGTATTGAATTGTTTATTCTAAGTCTATATTAAACTAGTTGAGCTAACAGACGTGGTGTTGCCCTGCTCCTGACAATGTTGGTGAATCCAGACATGTCAAATTTAGATTTTTTTATTAACGATTTCCTAGAAACGGATTCAACGTATACAGAAATGTTTTGTTCAGACTAAACTTATGTAACAACTATCAATTTTTGTTGTTCACAGTATATTAACAATCATTTTGCTTTTAATTATTAATAGATTGTAATTGTAAATATTATACACCACTGAGGTGTATTTATTTCATTCATTATTATCTAGATAGAACTGGAAGAATATGCTGAGAGTATTGATTCCCAAGTGTCGCGTTCCTTTGCAGATCTGCCCAGAAACCTCCACATTCAATACTCTTTTAAATACAAATACGCCACTTTCGGAGACTTTTGATACCACTCTCAGACAACAAACTTTTTTTAAATCCCACTTTCTCCCTAATCTTGCTGTAGAAAATGTGATCAGCGAGTTAACATTAACAATTTTCAGCGTGGCTTTCATTTCAACCGTATATATGCTACTTTTACGCTTTTTCCAACATAACCAACTCTGGCTTCCATAACACGTTAGGATAAGCATGAAATTATACAAAGCTCTGACTCAAAACCTCACTTTGAAGTAGAATAACAAAGTTTAGTGTACTTCATAATAAGATTGACAACAAACAACAGTATTCTCGTCACGAAGTATATAATGAAGTTATGTATTAAATGTCCACTGAACTTTTGCAAAAAGCTCATTCACCTTCAGCACGTTGCAGTAACTTAGTACAATATCTGAATAATGCAATTTTATCAAATGCCAACGCTGATGTGAAATAATGTTTTTTTGAAGTGAAAACTTCTTTAGCGGTGTTGCGCACTTTTTTGGAATGGGTAAACACATCTAAAGTCGCGTCAGGACACGTGACCTGATCGAAATTTCGTAAGACGGCGCAGGGCGCTTGCTCGAATGTTCGTGTTGTTATGTTTGTGTACGATAGCGCAATAAATGAATATTGTATTCTACCACATAAATGACAGTACTTTCGCATTGATAATTAAAGCAATTCGTCCAAAATTATTCCCTAACCATTCCAAAATATCAAAAATGCGCAACGTTAATACTCAAGTTTTCACTACTGCAGGCACTCCCGGAGAGCAACCCGTCGTTCTTTTGTATTAAATATGTATAAGTATTTTCTATAGGTATATGAGGATAGAAACGTCAATCATATCTTACTTCAACTAGAAATACGAGTTTTTAGTAATTAAAAACTTGACAAAACATAGCCAGCATCTTAACAAAAAAGCAAACATTCAAGAAAGATAACAGAGCTAAAAATATGCCTACCACAGGGTGCCGTTTTGACCCCTTTGCAAAATAGCAACCTGTCTAAGCCGTAGAAAATATTGGATGCCGTATTGAATAATAGCAAGAGCATTATGCTTACAGTAGTCTGACCTAGAAACGTAGGCAGTAAATCCACATCGATCAAACCAGTAACTTCTTTAATTAAGGTGTTCGTAGAACGCTCTATTGCTGGGTAATTTAATACCTATTTAAAGCTTTTACCTAGCTAGTAAAAGCTAGCTAGCTAGCTAGTAAAAGGTTATGTGTTTTTGTATACAAGCATTTAAAGCTTTTTTTGTGTTTGAAAATGTATTATGTTATCTTTTGAAAATACGAATCCCGGTACTGTGAGATTTGTATCTATGTTTTTTTAGAAATTTAACAAAAACGTATCCATATACTAGCCAACCCGGCGAACTTCGTATGGCTTGATATTATAAAACACTAACAGTTTGTATGGGAAAATATTAGAAAAAAAAAACCGATAGTGAAACATTCTTTACTGGTGGTTAGTGTGGTGATGTATAGCCTTCCTCGGTAAATGGACTATCTAACACTGGACCCGCAGTTCTTAAGATTAGCCCGTTCAAACAGACAAACTCTTCAGCTCCATAATATTAGAATAGACATAAGAGAATGTCGTGCTATACGTTCAATGGCTCGCACCCACTAAATGCCTCTTAAAAAAAGAAAAAAGTATACAATTTTCATCACTTAAGAAAGGCTTAACCAATTTGGTTTAAATTGAATGGGAAGGTAGCTTAGAAGTAATAGACAGACATAGGAGTTTTTATGCCTGTCGACTGCGAGCAATCTAGGAAAAATGACATTCTATTTTTCCCATACAAACTAAAATAGTGGAAATAGTAACACATTTTTTATTATTTATTTTATCATTGCTTGTAGCAAATAGATTGAATTCAATGTTTATATTACATTATTAATTATAAAAATTTTGGAAGAAGATGTTTGACTTGTTCTTAAATAACTATGTTAATTTAAATATTTTAAATTATTTATTTATAAAAAACTAAATAATTTTCAAAATTGGAAAGATCGAACAACTATTAACAACTACGAGATGTTACTGTTGAGATTGAAATCTTTTCGAAGAGCTGTTGATAAGAATTCTAAAAAGTGTTTTTTTTTTAATATTATTTAAATTTATAAACGGACTAACGTTTTGCGTATGCAAATTACAGAAGCACTTATTAGCATAAACTTAAAAAGGCGAATTATACTTTATATAGTACAACATTTTCATTTCAAATAAAACATGGAATTTCACACTGATACAATCCTTTGAAAACCAGTTGATATAAAGATGTTTTAAAAGCAAGTCTATAGTATCTATTCAGAAGGTAACTTTCGTAATATATTCTTTTATGATTTTAAGCTCCTTTAGTGAGAACCGTTACAGCATCCTTATATATCCTTCATCAGCTTTATTTTTAAATAAATATTATATATACAGTAGTACTATTTAAGTTATGCGCTTCGGCTATATTCGTCTAGCTTCGGAAATCCGAGTGTATTTTAAAAATATTTATATACTTAGAGTTCTTATTACGAAAATTAATCATTTCGCGTAAATTTATATTAGGTCCGCCAATTTAAAAATTAAAATATAAAACGTAAACAGATTAAAAATTTAAATAACAGTACTATACCTTATTATTATTTGAAGGCAAACAATCAGTTTGCCTTCCTATAATACACTAACGCTACTGGTATATTAGAATACATTTTTTATTATTATATTGAGAATATTACCCTTTTTAGTATCATTTTTATTCTGGCCTTTTTTTAAGAAAAAGTAATTGTAAAAGATGTTAGGCATATTAACAAGGATAGTGACAGTTGGCATTCGATACTCTCAATCAACCCTGCAAGAGGCTTGGTGTGAATATTTAATAATAACGTGTAACTAAAATTCCAATATATTATTATTTTTTCCAAACTATCTCACAAAATCTAGTCTATACTAATATTATAAATAGGAAATGTTTGATTTTTTGTTTGTTTCAAATGAATAGGCTCCGAAACTACTGAACCGATTTCAAAAATTCTTTCATCCTTGGAATGATACATTATTCTTGAGTGATATAGGCTTTGTTTCATCAAAATCAGTGCACCAAAAGTCAAGTTACGCAGGCAAAGCTGCGTGAAACTGCTTGTCACAAATAATCACGTAGTGTGTGTACTGCTAAAAGACTACGTCTATTAGCTGTAGATTTATAAAAGCAAATCCAGGTCATGTTTTAAAATTCTAAGTTTTCTATGATAATAAAAACTCACTTCAAAACGACTGGTTATGAAATTATAGTAAACTGCTGCTCGTCTTTTATTCTGTTCGTACCTTGTGTTAGAATGATTAAAGTTTTTACGCAAATTAAATAAAAATCACGACTACAAATACAGTAAGTTTTATGTTTATTATTCGATTTATATGAAGTAAATTAAATTTGAAAATAAAATTAAAAAAGAGCTCTTTCTTTTTGACCTATTTCTAAAGGAAAGTTTTCAATTCATCTTTATGTATTTTTTTCGGTTTTAAATAAATAAATATACCTGGACACACAAATTGAATCTAACCCGAAAGTAAGCAAATTGTATGCTTGTTTGTTGTACGGTTTTATCGTAAAAACTCTTACTTCATAAATAGTTATTCTTATTCAAGGTATTTTTGCAACTCCTTGCGATACATTGTCATAATCTTAAAGAAGTTTTCTTTATATTCCGTTTATCCCGTTATTTGTTTATCCCGTTCAGTTTGCAGGGAAAATTAAAACGTTGTTTTTTCCTAGATTCCTTGCAGTCTAACATAATAAAAAGTATTATATATCCTTTGCCTAGTTCGAAGCTACCTTCTCATCATTTTTCAGCCAACCCAGTTAAGCTTGAGTTATAAATAGTTTAACTAACACGACTTTCTTGCACATATATAGATAGATGACGCTTTCTCATTAATTTCACAGGTGAAAATGAAAAACACACACACATGAAAATGAAATATATTGGTTTTTTTTTGCAGTTTTACTGTATTTTAATGATGTCATACTCCAGACCTTGCGGAGATTACAACCATTTTATTATTTGTTTCTTACAAATTAAAAATCTTAACTTAGCGTTAATATGTAAGAGGTATTTTTTTGATTTTGATAAAACTTCTAAACTATTATTTACTTACAAGTCACAAAACTTTGTCATAATGATAGATTAAATGTTAAATAATTTCTCTGTGTGCGGCCGCTATAAAAATACATCAATAGGTACATAAAATATTTAAATGAAATCCAGAACAAATCAAATAGACAAACCCAGATCCAGAAATGCATTTTGATGTTCATCATACAAATGTCTGCCACCATCTGGAATCGAACCCGAGCCTCCCAGTTGGACGATGGTGTTAGGCATGTACGCCAACCTTTCAACCTACGAGTTGGTTGATTTAAATCAAATGTTTCTGGAGTAGATGTGAATATCATACAGGTCATGCTAACCGAGGAACATCATTTACCTTCTAGACACGCCCAAATCGAGAAACGTCATACAAACTTCTAACGCCCTGGTACTATATAAACGTAATTCAAAAGTTTAACTAGGTATTCGTAGTTCGTCCATAAATAACGAAGCGATACTCATATTTAAAAAAAATCATAGTGCCAATCATTAGCCAAAACGAGCAACCGTAATATTCTACCATAGGTACGAACAACTACCATCCGTAATCAAAACGATTCGTTTCTTGAATATTGGAATCGGGCATAAGTAATTGATCATGTCCCTGTCCTCTAACTGGTGCTGAGTCGAAGCTGACCGCTTAACGGTTCACTGGCCATTATAAATAGCATTAGAAAACGGTTCCTTAAGATCGTGTTGTAATAATAAAACCAAGGCAAGCGGCCAAGTTCGGCAAAGTAATCAAACCCAATGCTAGTCAATAGTCATTTGTTCAGAGTACTTCACGCCAGTATCCCTAAAGATGTAGACAGAGGCTCTATAGTTATCAGAAGGTACTTAGTCCCACAATGTGGTGGTATAGTCGCCATGGTACTAGTCCAATCCCCGGCAACGTTCTGTTTATTAGAACATTAACAAAACACATTTTTAATTAACCGATCTGGGTATCAGTCAACGATTCTAATACATAGAAATGCTTAAATAGATACTAGAATAAATTTAATAAACATCTAGATCCGGAAATGCAGACATCTGCATCACACAAATTCCTGGCCCCGTCGGAAATCTAATACGAGCGTCGATATTAGTTAGGCGTGTTCGCTAGCCACTCGACCAACGAGGCGGTCAAAATACTGGCGAATTATTTACATTTAGCTAATACTAAACAATAAATTCTTGTGTCGGGTCTTTTAAAAATTAAATGTCAATAATCCGCTATTACTGAGTTCAAAAGTACCTACAATAACATATTTTATTTATGAAGAAAGCAAACAAGCAGACGGATTTCCTGGTAGTAGGAAATTCACGCCACCTAGAGACATCAAAGATGGTAATGGAACTTTCAACTTTGTCAAACTGAGGCCGGGATGTTACGCCTCGAGCAAAAGTAAGATTACCGGTTACATTACCTACCAAACCGGAACACGTCAACGGCAAGCATTTGACGTTATGGAGGTAGGAATAGGTAAGGCGGTGGTAGCAATCCGGGCGAGTCGGTACGAAACTCTACCACCTAATCAGATGTCACGGTGTTAGTGATAAAAGTATATGCTGACATTATTATGACAGTATTTACTAGCTGCCTGACAGGAAGGCAGATGGTACATT
This sequence comes from Calephelis nemesis, assembly GCA_002245505.1. NCBI lineage: Eukaryota > Metazoa > Arthropoda > Insecta > Lepidoptera > Riodinidae > Calephelis > Calephelis nemesis. Next base: position 408,647 of record NJDD01001239.1, on the reverse strand, counting down.
CTCAAAGGAACCCGAACTAACACGGGGAATTCCAATTTCCAATTCGCATGATATCGAGATTCAAGAGTAACCCTACAGATTGGTTCAGTTTTCAGTTTCAAATTTCAGTTTCATCGGTAACCGGAAAGTGGATCACACATGCGGGCCGTTACACCTTAGGTATCGCTCAGTTTACTACAGTTATCGAATCAACTAACGGATAACCAACCGTATAAAGCGATAACCGACATATCCATACATATTGTTGACCATCATTCGAACCAAATCGACCAAAATTCGTAAGTCAGTGATTGTGATAAAACTGACGGTAAAACCTATTGTAATGGCCCACTGTGACTTGCAAGATTCCATTACATCTGGACAGGCAGCACCGAATAAAATCTCGTCAAAATTATGTATGTCTGTTGACTAAAGACAAAGATGGTGATAGTACGTTGACTAGTATTCGTAACAGTGAGATCCGAGAAAGAATGTGATTGAAAGAAAGTGTTGGTGATAAAATGAGAAAGGGCATGTCATGTGAAAAGAATGACAGATGAAAGATTGACAAAACAGATTTACAATGCGAGTGAAGATAGATGTAGTTATTGGGAGAGACCTAGATTGACATTCTACCATCAAATTGATAGAATGTTATCCGAGAGTTGTGTCAAGAGCCTCCGAAACCGGCGTGTTTGTATGAAAAAAGTACCTATAGAACATGAAGTGTGCCAGACAGGTCGGCCAGGATCAAGGTTTGACATTTGAAGATTTGATTCTCTACCTACTACATAAGGGACTTAGCGTGAAGATATCTATGTACGTATATATGCTGCCATGAGCTCAAATCTTAATTTATCGACTACCTGAACCTCCAAATCAGAATATATCAATAGCACGTAAACATACACAAAAGATGATGCGATGGTCAGATTCTGGTAAGCAGACAGACAGCATCAGCGAATAAGCATATTACTCTCCTGTTGGTGAGAGATAACCAAGGTCTATAAGCAACATAGATGTTACAGAGGCATTGCTGTACTGTGGCCAAGATGTTAGGTCCATTGTGCATGTCTTCTGGCCACTCTGCTTCGGACCTGAACATCACACTATTATTATTGCGGCGGGAATAGGTATAGATAAAACGGTGGATTTCTACCAAGAAGAATTGCAACACAGCACTCAACCAATAACGAACTTATTTGTATTGATACATTTAAGCTTTGCAAGCCTCTAACAAGCTAGCTGATTTTTTTTTCTATATACAGGTGATGGGGTCGTCGCACCCCCTCATCTGTACAAAGTTCTATCGTTGATATATAAATGAGGATATGGTCGATGATAAAAGATTACATCTGAAATCGTTGTTTACATCCTTTATCGATTCCGGTATTTGATTAGCCTGGGGATTCCCCTAATAGCGCAAGCATTGTTCCGAGAATTTTTTAACTAGCCTCGATACCTATGTAAGGCATTGTACAGTATTGAACTGCACAGTAATAGGATTTGGTCGTGCCAAAGATCACTGCGTGGTATTAACCACTTTAACAGATATATTTTATCACTACATAGTATAGAATCACTATATAGAATATCACTATATAGAATAGTGTGAATGGAGCGTTGGGTAGGCTATTCCAAAGCGAGGTTTTGAGTCAAAAAGCTAGACTCGCTTTGCATAATTCTGTGCTTATCCCAACGTTATTGTAGGGAAGTGAGAGTTGGGTATGTCAGAAAGATCATGAAAGTAGGATAAATGCGGTCGAAATGAGAGCACTACGGAAAATCTGTGGTGTAACGCTCGCTGACCGCATTCGTAACAGTGAGATCCGAGAAAGAGTGGGATTGAAAGAAAGTGTTGGTGTTAAAATGCGAAAGGGCATGCTCCGCTGGTTCGGGCATGTGGAAAGAATGACAGATGAAAGATTGACAAAGCAGATATACAATGCGAATGTGGATGGATGTAGGTACCCGGGGAGACCAAGGCTGACATTTCACGATCAGATCAATCGAATATTATCCGAGGGTGGTGTCAAGAGTCTCCGAAACCGGCGTGTTTGTATGAAAAGGGTAATGAATGTGAAGGAAGCAAGACAGGTTTGTCAGGATCGTGAGGTCTGGCACTCGATACTCTCTGCCTACCCCGTAAGGGACTTGGCGTGAAGATATGTATGTATGTATGTACTACATAGTATTAAATAAAGTCGCTTCCCCTGTATCTATGTCCCTTTGTAGCCTTAAATCTTTAAAACTGCGCAACTGATTTTAATCGGTTTTTTCAAATAGATAAAGTGATTGAAGAGGAAGGTTTATAATATGTATATTTTATACCCGTTAAATAAGTGACATTCAATGAGTACCTACTAGAGTTTGTTGCATATTTTCCAATAAAAAATGGAACATCAAAAACAGAACCAATTCTAAGACAGTACACAAAAAATTGATATTCTAATTTTGTAAATAACTAATGAACTATTACTGAAGACACGTCCACACCAATGTAACAAATGCGAACGTCTGTTTGTCTGTTGCTCTTTCACGTCAGAACCACTGAACCGATCTTAATAAATTGATATACTTACAAATAACTAAAAATCCGAAATTATTTTTTTGAAATCTACCCCAATAATAGGAGATGAAAGTTTGAATAACAATCGTAACTATTCCTGTGCCTTCGAATTCGCGGGCAAACAACTAGTAATTAATAAACACAGGGATTCCAAAGTAAAAGGAAAATATTTAAGAGACCTTTGCGCAAAAGCAGTTTTAGGTATAGAAGAAACCCTTCACCTAATGCCATTTTTTAGATATGTATTTACAACGTACACTCAGTTACACAAATTCGTAATCTATACATATAAAAACCAATCCCCATTTCGCGTGGCCATCGCAACTTTGCTGATTTTTTATTAGGTTAGTTATTGTCAGAAGGAAGTTATGAAAAGAAAAACTGGAAAAAACGTGGGGAAAATGGGAAAAAAATGCTTTAACCGATACAAGAAGTTAGTAGCGGTTAATATCAAGCGATAAAAATCGCCGACTCGGCTAAGATACATATACTTAGTCTGGCCATAAATACTGTTACACTTAAAAATAAAAAAATATTACATT
>NJDD01001239.1:391867-405465 GCA_002245505.1 Calephelis nemesis | reverse complement strand
TTTACGAGTGACCTCAAGAGCACGTTACGTCAGTTGCCAACATATTTTTGTAATGTCTATGTTAGTAGCTTGTCACGCAGAACTCGCGGTGCCAGGAGATTGTGGTACTGGGAAATGAACCATGTCACAAAAAAATGGGGAATCCATCATCCACACGTACAATAATAAAATTAACATAAGAAATTATATACGCAAAAACTAAAACGCAAAAATTAAAAAAACTAGTCTGGTCTCGCGGTCCGGCGTCGGACTGAACTTTTTGAGGTTCCGGGTTTGATCCCCTGGTCGGGCTACAAAAATTATAGAAAATACATATTTTCATTATTTTAATTAAGTAAGTAAGATACTTATACTTACATAGACCGTGTGTGAGTAAGTCCCTTCGTCCGCCAAACATTTTTTAAAATAGTTACATATATATGCTTTATTATTTGTTTTCTAACTTTCATATTTCTCATATTTTACAGAAAACAAGAACAATCTTAATCAGCTCCCTTTTATAAAAAAATAGAGAAACTTTTTTCAATCTACGTTTCATCAAAAGCATTTTAATAACGGAGATGACTTTCAACAAAGATTCCATTTGGATATAGCAGACAAAACCGCAAGCAAATACAGTAGTACTATTTAAATTATGCGCTTCGGTTATATTCATCAAGCTGCGGAAATCCGAATGTATTTTAAAGATATCTATATATTTTATAGTTCTAATTACATAATTAATCATTTCGCTTAAATTAAGATTCATCATCATCATCATCATATAATAAATCTGTAGAAGGGTCAATGTACAGAACATTGAAAATACTGAAAAAATAAATAGCAGGGGGTGTTACTGGATTGATACAAAACCCAAATTTGTGATTATTTTTTTTGTCTGTCTGTCTGTCTGTATGTTCAGGCATCACGTGAAAACAAACGGTTCAATTTTGATGAAACTTGGTATAATTAAACCTTATTATCCTGGGCATAAAATGGGATACTTTTTAACATGGAAAAATACGTAGAAAAAAATCTTCATTTTTCGACATCCGCACGGATGGAGTCGCGGGCGGAAGCTAGTTTAAAATTAAAAGTCTAAAGTGTAAAAAGAGTAAAAAGTGTAAAGCCGTAGTGTATAATTTAAATAGTTGTACCATACTAGTGTTTCAATAAAAGACCGAACTCCTATGACGATGGCAACAATTATTGGGTAACATTTCTGGACAATGTTGCTGCGTTGACTGACGAAGTGTTGACAGATGAAGAGTTTGGCGAACGTCGAAAGCTGGGAGTTTACTTGTGACATAGTTTGTTTATAGTATGAGAAGGTGAACAAGAAAATTGACTTCCTGGTGGTAGAAAATAATTGTAACAACTAAATCTTGTCAAGTTGAGTGCATTGCCTCGTTGGTCGAGTGCATAGCGTACACACCTTACTACACTGACCATGCGCGGGGCTCGTTTTTCGACAGCATTTGTGTGATGAACATTTAGATGTCTGCATTTCCGGGTTTGCTCAATTTATTCTGGTATCTATTTAAGTATTTTTTACATATTAGTATCGTTGACTAATACCATGGGGTAACACTGAATTTGGAGTTAGATTCAATTTGTGTAACTTGTCCAGAACTATTATTTATTTATTATAAGCCCACAAATGGGACAAGACAATAGCGAGCACGGTATGGTGTTAAAAATAAGTTGTAGTAGGTATGAATGGGTGACTGATGGAGATGGTGAATGGGTGAATGTAAATGTCTTTATAAGAATACGTGATGCCAAAACTTTAGACTTCTTTTTAAGAAAATTGCGCGGACGCAGGAGTTATGTGTAGGAGAAGCGCAGCCCGCTACTATTTTTCAATAATAATGTTTATAAAGTAAATTAAGTCAATAAATAAAACATTACCCATACTACCATGCATTTGACACACGCATACAAATATATTAACGATAAAAGATTACAGATGGCGCACTAAAAAGTTTGGAAACAAAGTAGTTTGTCTTTAATTTAAAGGTGGCATTCTATTCAACAAGATATTAAAATTTGTTATGGTCAAATTTTGACCAACGGGCAACCACTAGTATGTAATTAATACTGCAGGTTGTTTTAAATATAAAATGTATAATATCCAACTTTCAAAAAGTGTAAACTTGATATGCGCTACGTATCAAAGAAACAATGATTAAATATAGCAAGAGCTCGCGTTGTAACAAAATTGCAGATCAACGACCCTTTAACATTTGTATGTGTTACATATGTGTAATAAAATGTAGAGGTATGTAGATTGTAGAGTTGATTTTGTATTAGCTGCATTATAATTCAATTATTTGGTCGCCTATGGTCTGGTGCTGCTGCTGGCATTGGTGGTCCCAGGTCAAGCACAACAGAAGGTTTTTAATTTTTTTTAATAAAAAAAACGTTGCTCGTAATTGAATTAGTACGATTTTCGATAAGTTATTTAAAAGTGACTTCCTCTAATCGTCGGTACCCTAACTGTACCTCTGCCTACCACTTCGGGGATATGAGCGTTTAAACAAACTTATAGTGAAATTAGACGACATTAAGGAAAAACTCTAGTTTTAAAGACTCATACAAAATGTAATCGAAACTGACCAATTTTACGAAATACAATAATGATGAAAAAACTGCAGCCATCTCTTTTTTCGATCCCGCCAAAATTTCTGTCAGTTTGTCAGTTAGGGACAAATACTGTTGATATATTTTTCATCGAATTTGCAAAAAGAAGGTTATACCTTCTACTCCTATTTTTTTGTGTTCATCTATTTCTCCTTCATTTTTGAAACTATTTAAAAAACATTTTTGTATTTGAAAGAATGCAATTCCGAGGACTATTGCCACCAAGTCTGGATCTAATAAAGTAATCACAGGAAATTCGAGGAAACTACTTGTTTACTTGTTTTGAAGATATGTATGTAATATATACAGATAGCTAGATTGAAATTATTGAAACGTCAGTGCTTGCCGTTGACATGTTCTGGTTCGGAGTGTAAGATAGCTGGTAAGCTTACTTTTGTTCGAGGCCTAACATCCTGGCCTCAGGTTGGCAACACACCATTACCACCTTTGGTGTCTTTAGTGAATTTCTAATCATCAGTAAATCCGACTGCTTGTTTGCCTTCGAATCGTAAAAAAAAAGAAATCGGTTTCTTGCAGTTTTACTCCGCTAAAATTATAAAACATTTATTCAACCGATAGAACTGCAATTTGGCATGCATAGATGAATTTAGTGGCCATGCAATGTTTTGTTATTCGTGAGTTGATTGGCCGAATGATCGTGGAACAAACACACAAAAAATATCGACAAATTGATATCCTCCTCCTTTTTAAAGCTGGTCAAAAAGTAGTAGCAAGCACTGTCTTACATCCATTTGACGAGTGGAAAGTACATTCTTAAGAAAAGTCACAAAGAACTAAGACAATGATAAATGATCTACAAATCGAACGAACGACATACTCCCTGGAGTACAACTTTTCAGAATTGTGAATTGTTCTTTTTTTTATTTTTTTATTTGTCGTAAATGTCGTATTTGCTTACAATGCTACGTTCACTTGCGTCTTGCTAAATTATTTGTATGAGGATATTGGAAAGCGCTTCTACTGGTAACTAAGATAAAAAAAACGTTGCAGTCCGGGAATACCGGCAGAAATGAAAACTTGAATATTAACGTTGTGCATTTTTTATATTTTGGAATGGTTAGGGAATAATTTTGCACGAATTGCTTTAATTATTATCAGTATGAAAGTACCTACTGTCATTTATGTGGTAAAATACAATATTCATTTATTGCGCTATCGTACACAAACATGACAACACGAACATTCGCGCAAGCGACCTGCGCCGTCTTACGAATTTTCTATCAGATCACGTGTCCTGAGGCAAGTTAAGTAGTTTTTACCCTTTCTAAAACAAGTGCGCAATGCCGCTAAAGAAGTTTTCACTTAAAAAGTTGAAATTACCCTTCTTTTTTATGTTTTAGTTGTCATAATGTCGTATGTGTTTACAATGCTACGTAAATTATTCACGTAAATTATTTGAATGAAGATATTGTAAAGCGCCTCTACTGGTAACTAAGATAACTAAATTTTAGACCTATAGATATCGATACGTAAATTACTGAACGTATAATACACATGGTAAGGGTTGATGATTTTCATTATTTTTCATAAAACCTGAACCTGTATGCACTCAGATTTAGACATGCTATCTTTCTTATGTCATAAATGCGAAAGTTTGACAAATTCTTATTATATCACGCAAAAAACTACTAAACGGATTTAGATGAAATTGTACAGGAATGTAGTTTTATACATCAAAATAATACAAAAGCATCTGAAATAGCATAAAAATTTAGCATGTGACTGGAACTGCAAATTAATGCTGGTTAAAGATGTAACCCTTGCAATTTTTTTCTTTTTTATGATAATGGAAGGCAAAAAGCAGAAGGATTTCCTGATGGTAAGAAATTCACGTCGTTTAGAGAGACCAAAGGTGGTAATGGTGTGTTGCCAACCTGAGGCCGGGATGTTAGGCCTCGAGCAAAAGTAAGTTTACCGCCTACCTAACCCTCCAAACCGTCAACTGCAAGCATTGGTCGTTATAGCGGCATTTCATAATTATATATTAGTATAACCTATTAAACTGGGGATATCTGAAGCACTAAGTCTATTTAAATCTACATTAAGCATTGTTACTTTGACATAAACTTTGAAATGACAGCTCTCAAATCCTGATTTCACCCTGATTTGAGTCCCATATTTGAATAGGAGCCTCACTCGCCGTCATTTGCAACCTTCCTTTGAAATACGACCCGTTTGAATTTAGATACGTCCCTGCATTAATATACCTTGTAGTTTGGTTCAATACTATGTCCGTCAATTCACTAAACGTAAGTCAGCTTGAATATGTAATCAGTAATATAATCGGCTGCATACAAGCTAAGAGATTTCCTGGAATACACGTTGGCTATATATTATACTATGTGATAGGGACAGTGCTTACAAAAGACTAGTAGTCTTCACATACTCTTTAGACTAGACCATAATTATATCAACTGATGTAACTACTTTCAACAATATAGATATCGAATAAAAAGCATGAATATTTCGGGTACGAATTTAATTGTATCCCCGTGTTGGTCCAGGCTTTTTGCAGAATAGACCATCTGTCGTCTTGCCAGGTAGCTCGTAAAAAGCGAGCATAGGCTTACGATCACTAGCACCTTGACATCTAACTAGGTGGTAGAGTTCCGCAGCGACTCCCCCGGATTGGTACCATCGCCTTACCTATCCCTGTCGCCATAACGTCAGTGCTTGCCGTTGATGTGTTGGGAGGATAAGGTAGCCGGTAAACTTACTTAGCTCAAGGCTTAACACTCCGGCACCAGGTAGGCAACGCACCTTTACCAATTTGGTGTCTCTAGGTGGCATGAAATTCTTACCATAAAGAAATCCGTCTGCTTGTTTGCCTCCCAACACCATAAAAATAGAAAATACGGAAGACATGGCAGCATGGCCTAAAGATCTTAGCCGGCCTCATAAAGTGTCAAATAAAAAAAATATCACATTTCTGTAGCTATAAAAAGGATTAGAATTCCTTCCACGTCACCCAGGAGTACGATCAGGGACTCGATACGACCAGTCGTTCGTGTGCAGCACACCAACTACAACGTCTGAGTCAGTCCACTTCAAGAATTTCAATAGTAATTTTGGCACCACGACGTGACATGGGTGACTCTTGCCAGACAATCGTAATTACTGGTCTAATTTGATCTATTGATGTTTCCTTGGTGATAGAAGCAAATAAACGATGATTTGTGGTATCGGTATTTGGTGATAATGTTTTTGCATTGTTATGAATGATGTGATAAATTTATCGTTACTTATCTTAGTCTATTTGTCGGTTTAAAATGATGACTAACTGAATTAGGTATGTTAACGCCGTTTCCCTGAAAATGTAGACAGAGGTGCAATCAAGGCACCCTCGACTAGACTAAGATATGAAGTCTCACAATGTGATAAGTGACAAACCTATAGTCAACCAGATATTTGTTGAATAGAGTGTAACATTGTTTTAATTATTATATTACATTATATATAAAATTGAAAAAAAAATGTTTGTTGACCAACCCGGGTATCGAAATCCAGACCTTACAAAGCTTAAAAAAGTATTTAAAAATTAAACCTACTCAAATATGCTAATGAATTTTTATATATTTCACCATAAAAGTACACAAAAAATATGCAATTAAATATTACTCAAAAACGACTAGTTTCTTATCGTCTTGATCATGTTTAAGGACCTCCTCTAAATAACTATTTAGCTTTCACAAAAGAACCATCCAAATCCACTTAATACTGGCCGAAAAAAAACATTCATACACCATAATGTCATGCTTCAAAGTCGGTTAAAAATAAGTCCTAAAATGTAGGTTTGTTTTGTTACGTTAAACTGCTAGTACTTAACATTGCTTGATGACAACATTCGTATCGTATGTATCCGTATACTTTAACAAAATAATACTTTACAGCATTTTTAGCCAAAGTACACAAAACCACCTATTTGAAAGGTTAACTGGGAAAATAAAGCTAGAGTCAAGTCGCTTGTAGGGTTGCCAACCACCTTGTAATTTGACTTGGGAAAACTTTGAAATTAAGTACATTTGTAAAGTGTTCCGGTTTGACACAATTAAAATTTCTTGTCTTCACATCCACAAGAATGAAACACAAAACATTTTAGGAAAAAACACATACGATAATTGTATATGTAATAAAATGCAAAATCTTATGTATCTTAACAATTATTATTGTTAAGACACTTACATAAGTTTTTTTTTCTTAAGTAGGTACAAACAACAACAAAAACTACAAACTGTAACAATTCTTCAAAATCTTAACAGAAAGATGTATGGTTTAGGATATAGGAATTAGGGATTAGGGAGAAATTAGGCGTTTCGTCATAGCTATGGAGCCATCAGTATCAGTTCTTTTCGTGTTCCGTACTGTAGGGTAGCTGGCAGTTTTGCATATTATAGTTAATGACTGACCAGTAGCATGATAATTGTCTATATGCAAAGTTCATCCCTTACCATCAGGAGAGCCGCTTGCTAATTTTCTATCTCATAACATAAAAAAAAATCACACTACAGAGTTCAGGCATATTGGCAACCCTAATCGCCAACTTCATAACAGAATACAAAAATATTTTTGTCTAGTTCAGATGGTAGCAATTTCATTTCAGTATTGCAAAGTAAATCCGTAAAGGTTGACTCACACTGCCGATGATATAATTTTGAGAAAAATTTTGGTATACACTTATCTCCACAACGTAAATAAAATATTTGTTCTTTATACACGTACTGTATCAAGTGTGTAACAATTAGGATTTTTTTTATTTGAAACTAAAAGAGTAGGCGGCTCTCTTGACGGTAAGAGACATACGTTGCCTATAGACAATCGAACACGAAAATAGCACCAATCCGGTTAAACTGCTGAAATTCATCTTCGTTAATGCTTTACAAATGAAGACCGGTGACTGTATTTTTTCAGTTTTCCTTAAAATCGTTTGAAATATCGGCGAAAGATATTATTTATCGTCTGACGTCAAAGGATATATCTACTTTAAAATGATATAGCAAAAAGATATCGTTGTGCTCGTTATTTTTTTAAAAAACCAGAGAACGCTTAATGACATTGTTATAAATTGACAATTATAAGAGTAAAGATTTATTTTATTTGTACGAAAACATATGCAATTATTTGAAACTACACACTGACTCTAACGAAAGAGCGAACTGTGCTGTAAAATTCAGTACTTTATTTCTCTTTCTGTCTCTCGCGTGTGTGTATGCGTGTGTGTGTATGTGTGTGTGTCTGTGCGTGTGTTTGTGTAAATAAAATGTATATGCAAAGTACGACCCCAAAAACTTATGACCACAAAAAATATGTATATATGTATTGTATATATTACAATAAATAAGTAGTGCGATTAGACCTTAAGCCAGCAATGTGGAAAAGTCTGCGGCCGAGGTCACGCCCTTGGGGGACGAGGTGTTTAATTATCTCCCGCCTACATTTGTATGAAGTCTTAACTTATATTCGTAACGTAACCAAACGAAAATGTAGTTTGTTCTTACATTTTATATTCTACTAGCTATACCGGCTAATTTCATACCCCCACAGTTGTCACTTGTTATTTCTTTCTTTCCATTAATTTAATGTTATAACAACTTAGTAAGTAAATAAGTATCTTCACGCCCGTAGGCAAACGTAGGCCCGACGGTAGGCAAAGGCTTAACCAGGGCACGACGACTAGCCGAAAACACCAAGTCCCACTATGTGACTTGCCACCTGCAAGTCTTTCGCCAACGTCCCACGTGCAAAATCCCGGGAAGCGTAATTTTTATTAGAAAATGGAAAATATACATATTCTATTTTTTTTTTTGCTCAACCAGGGGATCGAACCTGAGACATCAAGAACTCAAGTCCGACGTCAGACCGCTAGACCACAGAGGCGATACATACTAGGTAAACCAATAATTGCTCTACATATAAATGTTGTATAGAGTAGATTATCACCCAGCGCCTACGATAAGAAATGTAAATACTAACTTTATTTTTTGTTTATAGATAATAATAATAATAATAAATATAGATACATCGAGGGGTTCTACATTATTTAGTACCCAAAATTAGTTTACGCTAAGTAATGAAGTAACACGAGAGTTATTAAATTTTTTGCAGGTTTATTCACTTTTCACACAAAAACTAATGAACTAATTTATACCAAGTTTTATATATTATATTCTCAATATAATAATATAACATATTTTCTAATGTAGCAGTAGCACTAGTGTAATAAAGGAAGGCAACCTGATTGTTTGCATTCAAATAATAATAAGGTAGGTATAGTGATACCATTTAAATGATGCGCTTCGGCTTTACACTTTTTAATCTTTTTATACTTTTATTTTTAAATTGGCTGACCTAATCTTAATTCAAACGAAATGATTTATATCGTAACAACACTACAGATAGATATCTATAAAATACATTCGGATTTCCAAAACTTGACGAATATAGACGCGCATAATTTAAATAGTACTACTATAATAGCATAAACCCGTCCTAACATTAAGTATACCTTTGACATTACGTATTATTAACTCTTTATTGTACATAATAAAAGAAATTTCTTCCAGCCAACCCCTAAACGGAAAGTAGTAAATGAAATAAGTAGACTTGGTGTATAGATAAATAAACTACTAAATATATACTATTTAATGAACTAAAACACATAACATTAAAAAATAAGAATAAGAATAAACAAAATTAAACTAAACATAAACCTAAAGTAAAATTATATTAACGAATTGAGAGTCTAAGCTATGGCAAAGAAATGCTCTTTTAGATGTTTCTTAAAATAATCAAGACTTTAACTTTCACGTTTACGAAGTCGCGGGTAACAGCTAGTATTTAGATACGTGTTGTTATCCCCACTTAACTCCACTAAACCATGATGACGTGCGACAGACTTCTAAGCGTCGCTTGCTCAATTAGCATCTGTCTGACTAAAACCGATTCCATATAACGAGCTGAGTTCGGATCTGTTGTAACTTCTCAACATTTCGAACAAACCCAAACTCAAGCAATAGCTGAATTTCGTATAACTGATCTGATAAATGTCAAAGAAAAATCAGGGCCAAATAATGCTAATGCGGTTTTGGGAAATGACGTATAAGGTTTCGGTGACGAAGATCTCTTACCCGCCTGGCACCAAACGAAGCGTGCCACTCTTCCAATCAATCCATCCAGTTGCCAGAACGCAGCAACCAGTCGAGGTTTGGTCTCAAAGAAGACAGCTCATGTTGTTGACCTTGGAGGGAATAGTCCAATTCATTTAAATAATGTTGTCTTAGACAGGTAAATTCGTAGGTATGCAAAGAGTATCCAATGCCACCTGATGATGCTGGCATAGGATCACGCCATGCTACTGTGCCTAACATCACGGTTGCTTTTTCAACAAACTGAACCCCCCCATCGATTGATTTACAACCCTAACCCCCTTTTTAGTCTTCACGTTCCTTACAGCGGTTTGAGATGGTTGTAAACACGCCTTCCAACAAAGGTAACCTTGGAAGAAACTTTGTTTCCATTTTTCGAGTATTCTTAAATTTGATTAAATCTGTAATCTAGATGGATGCAAACCAGCAAAGTTACCTTTGATGGAAAACTTGTTTACAGACGTCTAGATCCCCTATTACTCTTTTCATACAAACAAAAACATGGACATGGTATGGTACAATTCTCAAATATTTTTAGATCGATTTAGGTCTGGTTCCTATATCCAAGAAACTAGTCGTTTTACTTACGAATGGTTGGTTTTTGTATCAATAGTACAAAATCTAACGACAGTTGTTCATTTTTGATTGCTAACTCTTAACCTTTTTTATGACTATGAGCAACGCTTCGTTAGTTTTTGGCAATCTACCAATGGTTATACTGACTGATTACGGTTCGTTGATTTTGAAAACCGGGCACACTGTCATCATAGGTCCCTCAGTAACCTACCACCATTCACATTTGCTTTATCTGCCTTACTCGTCACATAACCGAACCAATGTAGCATCCTTTCTCATTTATACATCAACTTTTCTATCAATCCACCCCTCTCTCTCTGATCTCGTTATTGAGAATACGATCGGCGAGCCAATTACGTAACACCACAGATTATTATTGTAAATTTCATAATAGTGACGAACACAAAAGTCAGAAGCCAGTGACATCAAACATCAGACATGGTCATTGAACAAATTGAATACTTTGTATGCTTCCGGCATTCGTTCTTGACCTACGATAGCGTCATAATATAGTAGTATATTATGTTGTATGTTGATGATTATGAAAATCTTTAGTTCGTTGCATTCAGTTTCTACGACCGTTATTAAAGACCTCTATGAATTGTAAAAATATTGAATTATTTGGATTTATTTCATCGTTTACACTTAAAAAAACACTTTGACTTTTCTACAATACGCTACTAAATCATTTCTGTTGTACTTATTTTTTATGTAATTATTAAAGCATAATCATTTTATATTTAATTTTTTGATATCTCTACCTTGGATATTAGCAATCATGTAGTATGGACAAATCGATTTTATTTTAAACTAGCTATCCCGGAAAACTCAATTCGACCCATTCAGTTTGTAATCAAAAATATCTTTCCTAGCTTAATCTATGTTTTCCAAAAAAAAAGGTATCTTCACGCCCATATCCCCGAAGATGTAGGCAGAGGCAACCCCAAGGTTACCCACGATTAGCCGAAGATACTAAGTCCCACAATGTGATAGGTGGCAAGCCTATCGCCAACCGGGTACATATCCTATCCCGAGCAACATTTTTTTTATTAGAAAATTGGAAAAACCCAATTTTCCTTTGTTGCCCGAACCAGGATTCGAACCCAGGACCTCATGCAGTCAAGTCCAACAACTGAACCGCTAGACCACAAAGGCGATGATGATCAACGTTTTTCTAATTTTCTTATCTTTTAAAAGCTTTCCTGGATTTCCACAAATACAAATGACCTATCCCTTAATGTTCTGATCTGATAATTAAACTCCAACGCGCGGGCCACTAGACCACAGAGGTATAACTTTAACTACTAACTGTAAATATAACCGGTATAAAAGTTTACTGTGGACAAGTACAAATATTTTTTTATGTAAAAGTATATTAAGATATGTTTATAAAATCAAATTCAGCTCTTTTTCATTTGTCGCTTATAGACATATCAAATTTTATCAGCAACTTGAAAAAACACTTTTCTGAATTGCATTCGAAATGAGCTACCCTTTTATGAATCTTAAACAAAACTCAGTTTTCAGATAGATCAAGTACAAAGCATCGCCTGCGGAAACCGTACAATCCTTAAAAATAAAGTAAAGTATCTTCACGCCGAGACGAGGCACAACCAGGGCACAAATAGCCGAAGACACTATGTATGTGGCAAGACTAATGCAAACCGGGCACATGTCCAATCCCGGGCAACGTTTTTTTTTATAACAAAATTTTCCAATTGTTTTTGTTGCTCGACCCGGAGATTGAACCCGGGACCTCAAGAAATGACCTCACAGAGGCGTATAATCCTTATAAGTGATAAAGTATACAACGTTGTATTTCAAAACTTAAGACGACTTTATCCTGGATCTTTGACATTTTGACGAAGCACTATAAAGCCCGTCACACACGTAGCTATAATACATATTAATATGAACTATAGCAAGACATATTTCAATCTATTTTCTATACAAATATTCAAGCGACTGCATACGCAACTATAACATATATTTCTATGATGCCACCAACGAATACGAGTATATTGTTGCATATTAATACATATTACTGGATGTTATGGTATAGCAAGACATGTTACAAAACGCGTGCAAACGCTGGTCCGACCATCAATGAATGAGGGCAAAATATATATTATAGCATCGTCTCCGAGTGTGGTAACTTACTATAATATATATTATAGCGCGGCATATTAATATATGTTATAGCTACGTGTGTGACGGGCTTAATGCGTGGATTAATGTGAACTATTGCGAGTTATGCTAGAAATTATTTAATTACTTACAAATGTGATACTTAATCAAACATTTTAATCATACACATAAAGTATATTCACGCCGATATCCCGGAAGAGGTAGGCAGAGCTACAACCAGGGCATCCACGAATAGCCGAAGACACTAAGTCCCACAATGTGATAGGTGGCAAGCCTTTCGCCAACCGGGCACACATTCAATCCCATGCAAATTTTTTTTATTGGAAAATTGGACAAAATACGTTTTTTTAAATCAATAATTTTAATCATTTTTTTTCTTATTCATCAAAAACGGGACCTCATAAAGTCATGTCAAACACTTGAACCGCTAGACCACAGAGGCGATCATACGCATGAAACATTAATACGTCACTCCAATTAATTTGAACTCTATCTTTTCCTAATTGTTTAACAAATATCAATATTTGTTTAAATTTCACCAAATGAACAATTTTGGACTCTACTTTTAAGTTTTTATCTATCGAATATACAAATCATAATCGTATTAAGGAAGATTTATTATCATAAAAAATGTAATCAAGTTTCTCACATTTTTTACGGCTGAAATTTGTTTTAAAAGACGTTGTCAAGATTCACCCCGCTTTATCAGACTGAGGTAATCTTGAAGTAAGTGTAATTTGGTTGTTCTTCTCTTGCTTTTTGTTTATATCATCTACAGTTTTATTTTGCTTTTGAGTAAGAAATATTTGTCGCTTATTGACGCCTTATGGTAATGGTTAACTCGAGGCTAGGGTATTAAACTTCTGTGTAGGAACACGTCAATTGAACATTGACATTTTATCTTCTGGAATCACCAGAAAACTAGGATGGCAGAATAGTATTTGCAGACATTTGCTTAATTTAAATGTAAAAATACTTTTTTAAAGCGATTCAAAAAATGTTGATTAACTCTGGTCTACACTCAAAGGTCAATGGCCATTTTTTTTCTTTGCGTTTCAAATACACTATAGTAGCTTTCCACACAAAATA
>NJDD01001239.1:370349-390092 GCA_002245505.1 Calephelis nemesis | reverse complement strand
ACTTGCACTTGTAGCATAAGATTCTGGCCATAAGATAGCGACGCACTAGTGACATCAGTGGTACAATCTGGATTGCCTGTTTGTTTTGCATTTTTAGTGTGAAATAATCTATCTTAAAATCGAACTAATATTATATTGTTAGTAATATTTTTTTTACTACAGGAAGAATATAAACAAGATGAATTTTCTTATGGTAAGAACACATCGCTTATAGATACCAAAAATTAGAATGGCGAATTGCCAAGCTGAAGACGAGTTGATAAACCGTTTACGTAGGTTAAATATTATTCTACATTCTAGCCTAGACTTTGATAACGATGAAGATAGACGTTACTGGCAGATCCGTTTAGAGAGAGATTTTTTTATAGTAGGTATCCCCTAAGTGCAGTCGTAATAAGAAGGAAAAAAAGAAAAATATACAGTAAATGAACAAAACATTGTATATTGTCAGCATTTTTATCATATCTAAGAATAGTCTCGAATGACTCAAAGAATTTTACAAGTAGGCTTCGTTCAATAACCGACGAAGCGGCCCTTTGTAATCTACCGCCCTGGGCGGCGCCTAACGCGGTTTTGGTTCGATTTTTATAACCTGTAATACAGTTACTAACTTTTGAACTGAGTGATACTTATAGCCAATCGAGGTTTTACTAATTGGAGTAGAAGTTCAAGTGCTAGCGCCCGAGAAGATAGTCGTAGTGTTTCGTAATTATTGAATTTATTTTTTTACGATATTGGAAAACAAACAAGCGAACAGATTTCCTGATGGTAAGAAATTCACGCCGCCTAGAGCACCAAAGGTAGTAATGGTGTGTTGCCATCATGAGGTCTGAGGAGGAGGTGTACTCCAACAATTTTCATGAAAATTAGAGTCCAAGTATATAAGTATGTGATCGATCTAGATAGATTAGATAGATAGTTTAGAAATACTAGATAGATAGAGTTTTAGAAAACATAGTTTATTAAAAATGCTGAGCAAAGCTCCAGATACCAAACATAAAACAAGAAAAATTTCTTTTGCTGTCAGTTTTCGTAGTCAGATTTTTCCTAGATAAATGTAAATAGTTAATATATTGAATTTATATACATTAAAAATGTATACAATTTAGAAGCCGCCAAAAATAACCTCACCCTAGGAAATATTTGTAAAAATTCCACGACGCGTTGAGGAAGTAACATGAAAGAAAAAGGCCAGACGAGGAATTGAAGTTGGCACGCTACTGACAGCAGCCATATATCTTGGCGCTTCATTCATCCTAATATGTCACTTTTGGAATTGAGACAAACAAAGACAACTCATTCATTTGAATTCATTCAATTGTAACACTTATAAAATACATTCAATTTTACATCATTACATCGAACTACATCCAGCTGCTAATAGAATAAAATAGTTTTTTTTTCTCTTATCCAATCCCGTAAAAAGTAGGGTAACTGCCATCAACGTACTTGATCATACCTGGCAACCCAGATAAATAACAGGCAACCCAAATTCGGCACATTTTATACGTCACTTTGTTAGATCAAAATTGTCTTAAAATTACTCAACTTTTTATTTAAAAAAAATTAAAAAAAACAGATCTTCTGACCAGAGTCAATCTGACCAGAGTGAATCTGGTTTTTTGAAGTTGAAGAACCTACGGCCACTCACGGAGCGGTAGAAATTGAGCAGGTGGAACTAAATTCCCTGAGACTGCAATTTAGATGCATTATTAGAATATTATAAAGTCTATTACTGTAAGAATAAAAGAAAAGAAAAGATAATATTATATAGTCTGTTTTTTTTACTGTTTGAAAAATACTACATGAATCAAGTCATGAAAAACACAACACCAGCCACAACGTCAAACACACGGCAGAAGGAAAACTTAATACTTTGTAAACATGTATTACAGGTATATAATAAGTATTCTATCTCATTCATTCACATTTATTATAGTATTTGTTTCTTTTAGATGAAGCATTTGTGACGACACCAAAGAAGTGTTAATTAAAACATTAGTTCTTTTGAGATCAGTGGATGGATAACCTAATAAGATCACCCAAATCTTTATTGTAGGGAGACTATGTCATTGGTGGGATTTGGGAAAGTAGTATAAGAATCTGCGATAGACTTGCCACCTATTACATTGTAAGACTTAGTATCTTTGGCTAGTCGTGGGTGTTCTGGTTGAGCCTCTGCCTCTCTATTTCGGGATATGTGCGTGAAGATACTTTTATTTGCAACCATCTGACAGCATTTTTATTGCCGTCTTACAATTAAAATAGTCCAAGACAGAAAGGTTATTGTCCTAGTTGCCAGAGAGTTTATTTTGCAGTTTCTTGTCCTGACTAGCCAGGTGAGGAACGGTGATAGTTGGCGGAAGATTTGATCAAATTCATTTGCATTTCAAAATTCTTTGTGATTTAGTAATTAATCTTTTTTATAAACACCTGTTAAAATATTTGCACATCACAATATTGAAATGCCTTAATAATTTTGTAACGTCTTTTAACACACATTTTCCGAAAAAAAATTCATATTTATGCGATATTATATACAGGCTAAAACCCAACAAAACATTTAAAGTAAAAGTAATTGAAACATAAAATATATAAAGCTGCAAAAGTAATTGAAACATAAATATGAAATATAGGTACATTTCTTCTTAAAGTAATTTTGAAAAAGAATAAAGAAAATTTGATTAAATTGAAAATAAAGTAAAATAGAAAACACGAGAACATGCAAAAGAAATTAAAGCACTAACAATGCTGCATAGAGATGAAGTAGTAAAAAGACAAAATAAGCAATTGAATGATTTAAGTTCTGTACTTAAATCATTCAATCGCTTAAAACTGCAAAAAAATCGCCTTCAATTTATTTATTACGTTATCAAGTCACACAAAAAGTATACATTGTTAGGTATAACTCAAAAACCCCTTGGTGGATCTTTAAAACAATGTACAATACATAAAAGACTTTTTGATTATTATTAGCCAAGTAAATGAAAAACATGCAAAAAAAAATAGAGATAAACAGAATATAGTCTTTACGGAGTCTGTTAAAAATTAGCAAAATGTCTTAGATCATGAATTTCAAAAGAAATGAAAGACGTAATGGTTATGAACAAACACCAGAAGATATGATTAATTACGATGATTATGATTAACCGTCGTACCTATTCCTGCCACCATAACGTCCAATGCTTGCCGTTGACGTATTATTACGTCCTTCATTTCCTTTGAAATTCATGTTCAATAAATGAATGACGTAATAATAATGAACAAAAACCAAAAGATATGATTGATAAGAAAAAGGTGGTATGAAATGGGAAAAGAAAAATAAGTGAACCAGAGATCAATGACATGATCAACTATTAAACAACCCTGAGGCATCATTAACTAGGTGTCCTACATTATTAGTTTAAGACGGATAAAAAAGATAAACAGCTCGGGAAGCTCTCACTCACTGAACGTAAATATTTACTCGAGGTGTGTAGTACTAATATCAAACAAATCGCCTACGTGCTTACACACAGCTAGTGACATAATGGTTACAAACTTGTATTCAGGCCTAAATAAATGATTAGTTGCTAATTTTTGCAATGATATTGATAAAAGTTTATTAATGTGTGATCACTGTTAATATTAACCAGTATCCAGTAGTTAACAATGTATATCCGAGTTTGTAACCCATTTGTGGGTTGGCAATAATATATTAATTGATTGGTTAAGGTAAGGATATTCGGAATGTCCTCTTTTCGATTAAATTTTAATCAATCGACCGCCTCTTTGGTAAAGTGGCTAACGCACAGGCCTAACTTAAGCCGCGAAAATCAACCGCGAGACTCGGGTCCTATTCCTGACATGGCAAGCATTTGTGTGATGAACATTTAGATGTCTGCATTTTGAGTTTGGGTGGTTATTAAATTTATTCTGGTATCTATTTAAGTATTTCCATTAATTCGTATCTTTGACTAACACCTATAACACAAGCATACAATTTGCTTACTTTGAGGTTAGATTCAATTTTTGTAACTTGCCCAGAGATATTTATTCTTATATTTTTATTAGTTCTAAAAATATATAATATGACGTAGTTTGACAAACGTTCTAGTATAACTAGGTAACGACTGAAAACACGACGCTTGTCAATTCATTCGGTTTAAAAAAAACAATGAGTTTAAAAAAAATAACCGTCTCTAGACAAAGGAGAAAGTTTTCAATTCGACTGCATGTTTTTTTAAGTATGTTTGTTACGCGATTACTACGTGAATAGTCAACCGATTTTAGTGGTTCTTTTTTAGAAACTATCATTCAATATGTTAATAATAGTATGAACTGATAATAATATAATCGTCTTTTATGTAATATTCAATAATATTGAAATCATTGAGTATATTCAAAATAGATAATTTAATATATGACTAATTATAACTTACTGTTTTCTCACTTATGTCTTCAGGGTTATGGAATTACATTTAGAATAATTGATACAAGTATTTAAAAAATATTTTAGAAAAATAAAATGTAACTAGTTTATTTTATTCCGCAAAAAAATGTATTTAATAATTAACCTCATAAACTATGAATAAAATATTTAATGTTTTTTAGTGATTACTATCCCATATTTGATTAACTCTAGTTCAAAATACTTTCTTCAAAAACTTTGGAGTAGACCATATAATACCCAAAGTATTACATAAATACTCCTAGCATGGAATATTTAAACAATTACCCAAAACGTGGAACACACAAGCGACACTTATGCTCTTTGACAGTAGTATTAAACTGCTACTGGATCCAATTCGTGGCCACATTTCGTAATTCGGCGAAAGAGACTCAGTTGTTTTAGTTTAAATGAATTATAATAATTACTTAACATGATACTGCAAAATACATGTAGGTATAATTTAAAATAATGACAAAAGCACGTAAAAGGGGTTAAGGTCACCAGTGTTACAGAAGGAAATTTTTGTACAGCAGAGATAAACTTTGAGAGAGCAGTAATGAAATTTTTGTAACGAAATATCGGATTTCATTTTGTAGAATAGTGCACTCCTTACGCTCGCGCAAACTGCTCCGTGCCTGGTATTTAAGCTTCAACTAATAAATCGTTGCTTTAAGCTTTTAGCTTCAAACATTGTCTGCCAATTTTAGTTTAATCTAATTTGTTAGTGAACTGTTGACTATCCACAACTAACACACTGGAATAACTATTTTTGAACTACGATTTGCATTATTGATATTATCTGAGGGTGGTGTCAAGAGTCTCCGAAACCGGCGTGTTTGTTGTGTTGTGACAGGTTTGTCAGGCGATAGGCTTGCCATCTATCACATTGTGGGAGTTAGTGTCTTCGGTAAGTCGTGGGTGCCTTGGTTGTGCCTCTGCCTACCTCATCAAGGATATGGACGTGAAGATACTGCACTGTACTGTAGATCTATAAATCATATGTTTCTTGCATGTTCTTTGATCACTACATAGTATAAAACAAAGTCGCGTTCTTTGTCCCTATGTATTGTATGCTTAAAATTTTTAACGTTCGAAACGGATTTTGATGCGGTTTTTTTAACAGATAAAGTGTTTAAAGAGGAAGGATTAAATGTATATTTTATAACCGTGCGCAACCGGAGCGGGCCGCTTGTATAAAATAACTAATAAAAACCCTTACCCTCATCATTTTTTCCTAACGCGCCAAAAGAAGTATAACTTCAATCGAAATAATTAAATGATTCGACGCACCCAAGTATTTCCAAGCATGTCCAAGTATTTACGTTAAACAATTAACATGCCTTATCACAGCCGATTATAGTAAAGTAATCGTTATCATTACTTTATCTCGCTGAATATTTTACTGCGTCTTACACTAATCTGTATATAAACGTCTTACTTTACAAATAAATTGTGTTTGATGAATTTGTACACATTGCACACATTCTTAGTCATTATATTGTTACGCAGTGCAAGCAAGCAAGCATATTATCTTATATGTGATCAAAATAAATGCGAAAGTTTTTATGTTTGTTTGGTTGTTACTCCTTCACGCAAAATTGTTACATAAAATTTGGCACACACGTAGAGGGTAACTTGGATTAACGTATAGGATAGTTGTTATCCCGAAAAAATGTTCCTGTGGGAGCTAGTACTAATCTAATGTGTAATCAATATCAATCGAACATTTGGACAAGACACATTCACTGGATATAAATACTTCTCCATATTTACAATTACTTGCAAGAGTGTTGTGTAACAGTTCGCTAGAATTCGAATTGGTTTCTGGACTCATTACGACAGTGCTCGCCATTGTCGTGTTCCGTGTGGTGGCTGCCTTATTGTGCGCCATTTTTTAACTAACCACCTTGGAATCTCACCTGGGACCTCATACAGTCAAAACCAACAACTGGACAGCTAGATAATTTTAATCGGTTCCACATTTTCTGTTTTACGAAAAATTGACTGAAATTTAAAATAAAAGGCTCAGAAGCGAAAAACACGACAACAGCCATCACTGACACTGTAGCAGCAGGAATAGGTATGGCGTTACCGATAGGGAAGCTCTCTCTCCGACCTAATGAATATAAAACATCGATTGACATTCATATTTTTAAATGAAGAAAACACTTGTACTGTTTTACATCATCAGGGCTAAAACTTGAACTTAACTAGTATTAAGTTTATACGGATTAGTGGATACTGTTATTAGTGAAACCAGTCGTCTATCTATACATATAATAAATCTGTAGTAGGGTCAATTCTGTACATTGAAAATATTGAATATTAAATAAATAGCAGGGGGCGTTGCTGGATCGAAACCAAACACAAATATAAGATTAAAAAATTTTTTTTCTGTCAGAGTGTCTGTATGGTCAGGCATCACGTGAAAACCATTGGTTCGATTTCGATGAAACTTAGTATAATTATACCTTATTATCCTGGGCATAAAATGGGATAGGTACTTTTTATCCTGGAAAAATAAGTAGAAAAAAGTATCTTCAAAGTAAGTAGAAAAAAATCTTGCTTTTTCAGTTTTATCACGCGAAGACCGACATCTAGTAAAATATTAAAATTGTAAGTGATACGTACAACAGTACAAGTATTTTCTTCATTTGAAAATATGAATACTTGGAAGTTTTAACAAGCACCGACGTTGGAAAATATCAAATATATCGATTGATATCGCACAGCATGATAAAACGGAGTGATATAAGATACTGTACAATGCTAATATTAGCCAACTTCGATCTGCCGGAAATCGTGGAAGGGCTGAAAGAGGAATATGCAAACCTTTGAGTTCAAAGCGAACTAAAATCCTTTGAGCCACAAACTAAAAGGAGAACTGTTTTAGCTTTACACAAATATTGTCTCTAATATTGCAACATGCAAATATTATTCAAGTAAATATACTTATGTAATACTAATTTACACGCTGCTCCGTCAACGTGGAATAGCTCCGGATAGCGTTCTTGGCCAACTTTACTATATCTTCACACAAAATTTCTTCATAGTCCTTTGGTTTTTTTTAAAGTAGCTCATGCTAGAATGCAGTTCTTTAAATGTATACATATTAAGTTATATCAAAATCTGATCACCGGTTAAGCTGTTAAAACGTAACAAATTTACTTTCGTAAATATAAAATTAAGAATGGATTTATTATTAATAGTGATTAAATAAATAAATAAAAGTCCCGTCAACATCGGTCTAGCCGTTTCAGGGATTAGCCGGAACAAACAAACAGACAGACAGGAAAAAAATCTAAAATAAAATAATTTTATATACCTAATATAAAACTAATATACACTCCTATGAATGCAGTAACAAAGCATTACCAAACAAACTAGTACTAGCATTTTTTATACGTATAAGGTACTTTTCAAATTGATTACCACCTCGTCAACATTACTCGAAAAGCTCCAATGCCAGCATAGAGCTAGGGACAAATGAAAATCAGCGTTTCACAGTCAGCTCCGGCAACTGATGAAGCACTAGCTGAATTTGTTTCCTTTTGCCAAAAACGTGTTTTTCTTTTAGAATTAAGTTTTTTTTTAGTTATATAATAATTACCCTTTAGATAAATTCTTGTATATAGATATTTGTATTTTTTAATCTTTTGGCAATAAAGTTATTATTATTATTAAATAAATATTAATTGTTCAACAGTCAGTTAATTAATATATCTTAATATATCTCCATACAAACTTTTATCGTAGTCCTTTGGGCTTTTTTTAAAGTAGCTCATGCTAGATCGCAAATTATGCATATTAAATTGTATCAAAATCTGTCCACCGGTTAAGATGTGAAAACGTAATTAACACACTTTCATATGCATAACATTAAGAATGGATTTATTATTATTACTGCTCAAATAAATATTAATTGTTTAACAGTCAATTGAATTATTATTAATAATTTAACTTTCTTTACTCTACCTAATCATTATTAAAAAGGCAGGGACCATCATTTAGTTTAAAAGTTTCTGTAATTTGTTGTATTAACATACACCTCTCCATTTCATTTTTCCACCACCCTCCCCCTATAAGATATAGTAAGGTTTAGCGTATTTTTTGAAAATATCGACACCAGATTTAAAATAAACATAGATAATTATGTACTATACCTAATAGATAAGTGTTTCAGTTTTTATACTTTTTCTCAAATTACTTTCATAGTGTCAAAAATAGTGATTAGTTGCTTAACAGCCAATATTAATAATCAACCCTAATCCAAAACTCGCTGTCCAAGAATGATATTTTGATCCATTTTTATGTTATCGCTTGCCAATAACATATCAGTAAACTGGATAAATATGGCAATTATGTATGGGTTAGGCCGGCGGATACGCAGCTATCTAGATTACTTGAAATCCATTAGATTGAAATACATTATTAACATTGGCCGTAAGACATTTACTTTAGAGCGCAATATTTCATAGTAATCATGGATCGGGGAAGTGCGGCGATTGGCTCTTCTGGCTGACTAAGTGTGGGGCCTTAATTACTTATTTAAAACTAGCTGTTTGCCTTTGACTTTCTTAGCGTAGATTTTCTAAGAATGTTGACCCCTAGTTTAGTTGATGTTAAAAAAAATGCGCCAAAGTTTGAATTCAGGTCTGTAACTTAACGTATATCTAATTTCTTCAAATTTAAATTCATGTTTAGCCGTGAAATAGCAACATGTAGACCGACCTTCGCATTTATAGTATTACTATGAGTTGAAACACAATAACGGGTAAAACTTAACCAATAGGCCTTTAAAAGCCTGCCTCTAGCCTTTTAGAAAAGTTAATAATAACTGCTGAACATTTAAAACAATGAAAATCATACATGAAACTTCAAGGTTCATATTTCTTTTAAAGGTCATAGGACAATATTATTGTCATTCTCTATTGTAAGACACAAATATTTGAATGTAGATTTAATTATACAATAATGTATCCAAATAAAAGAAAGTCATGTTGGTTACACTATTTATAACTTAATAACGCTGAACCGATTTGGCTGAAAATTCATAAGGAGGTAGCTTAAAACTAGGAGACGGACATGTATGAAGAAACTAAGAAAAACAACATTTTATTTTTTCCCATACAAACTGTACGAATGGAATGAAGTTTGCTTAAAGCAGTATTGAATAAATATGAAAAAGCGGGAGCCAGTGAATGGTTTTATTCGCAACCGAATAAAGTTATGGCTGGAAATCTTTCACTTTATTTTTAGAGCCCCTTTTGCATCGAGACTAAAATACAAATACTCTTCCTTATTAGGGCTGTATACAGTAGTTACTCTGCTATTTTTGTAGATAAGAAACTACATAGCATGTATTATACATACATACATATCTTCACGCCAAGTCCCTTACGGGGTAGGCAGAGAGTATCGAGTGCCAGACCTCACGATCCTGACAAACCTGTCTTGCTTCCTTCACATTCATTACCCTTTTCATACAAACACGCCGGTTTCGGAGACTCTTGACACTACCCTCGGATAATATCCGATTGATCTGATCGTGAAATGTCAGCCTTGGTCTCCCCGGGTACCTACATCCATCCACATTCGAATTGTATATCTGCTTTGTCAATCTTTCATCTGTCATTCTTTCCACATGCCCGAACTAGCGGAGCATGCATGTATTCTAGAATGTATCTAATTTAGTTTTTATACTTTTTATGGTCGGTGCTTGGTGGAATCCATTCTTGCAACAATTTATTCACTACACTTTTACTTTCCACAATTATTTTTTTATTTTTATAATTTAGCCAACCGGTTTCGCTATACAAGCATCATCAGGGCTATATTAGTTACTCTTGAATCTCGATATCATGCGAACCGTAATTTGTTATCGTATTTATCATTTTAGGTATCTTTGAACAAAGCAAAATCGATTATTAACTTATATTCAGTTACAGACAAATTTAACAAAAACGATAAAATATTTTTTTGTTAACTATAAAATAAATGTTAAGAATTCGTCAGTATTGTATTCAAGAATATCCAAGTGACTGACTTACTCGATTCTAAATTCCAATATTAAATGAATAAATCCAAGGGTAAACCTTTAGTTCATCTTACATATACAAACATAAATTATAAATTAAAAAATATACCTGGACAACTTACACAAATTGAACTTAACACCAAAGTAAGCAAATTATATGCTTGTATTGTGGGTGTCAGTTAACGATACTATTACATATAAATATTTAAACAGATACCAGAATACATTTAATAAACACCCAGACCCGGAAATACAAACATCTAAATGTTCATCACACAATTGTCTGCCCCCGTCAGGAATCGAAACCAAGCTTCGCGGTTGATCTGTGTAGTTAGGCGTGTACGCTAGACACTCGACTCACGAGGCGGTCGTCATACATATTTTTAAGCTGAAGAGTATGAAGTGCATAGCGAACTAAGTTCGCCGGTTAGGCTGTAAATAAATATAATCGTATAAGTAAAGGCTAGTTTACGTTATTGAAGAAGGGTAAGCCCCGTCTGGCGAAGCGTTACTTTAACTTCACCCTCGCTGCCGGGGAACCTCCACCTTGAATCTGTGCCAACAGAACCCCTCTAAAGTTCAGATTTATCTCGCAGCCGACCGACACTGTCTGTGCGAATTCGAAAAGTTTTCTACAGTTTCGTTCGAATTTTCATATAAATTCAACTGTTACTTCTGAAGAATAGATTTACTGTTCCTTTAATATCACCGTCACATATTCCTGCCGCCATAGCATCAATGCTCACCATTGTACTGATCCATATTGGATGGCAAACTGTTTGATTTGCAGACGCGCAAGATCCCAGCCTTATAATAATAATGCTCCTATATCTATGTTGCTTATAGAAAATGATTGTCTCTTACCGTTAGGTTTGTTTGCTTCTTCACTATCAATCAGGAAACCTACGACTAGCCTAAGGTACTTAGTTCTACAAAGTGATAGGTAGCAAACCTATCGTCAACGCTAATCGATTGTACTTATGAGAAGATTAAAACAAAAGTTTTCATTTGGCCGGGGTGGAATTCGAAATGATATTGATAGGCAAACAAGGAGACGGATTCCCTGATGGTAAGAAATTCACGCCGCCTATAGACACAAAAGATGCTAAAGGTGCGGTGCCTGGAGCAAAGGTAAGTTTACTGGCTACCTTACCCTCCAAATTGGAACACGTCAACGTCAAACAATGACGTTATGGCGGCAGGAATAGGCAAGGCGGTGGTACCACTCCAGGTGAGTCGCTGCAAAACCCTACCACCTAGTAGGATGTCACAGTGCTAGTGACGGTAAGCCTGTGCTCGCCTTTTACAAGCTGGCTGACAGAAAGACAGATAGTCCATTCTGTAAAGGATCCCGGACAAACACGGAGCAACATTAATAAGTTTACCTACCTTTTAGCGTGAAACAAGATATAAGCACTGATACCACAGAAAAAGGAAGGAAAGTATTAGAAACTATATCCTTTCAAACGAAGTTATCTACGTATTAAAATACGTCATAGGTATTAGTCGCGTATTATCTGCAATTGGCTGCGGATGTAGCTGCATAGGGTCGACCAATCAGTGCAGATGCACGAGGCCGGAGGTTACATACATCGCACACTATACATCAGGTAAATCTTTTTTGACGTCTTTAAAGTTGCTTCAGTGGAAACCAATTCATAAAAACGAATGATAGTTTGAAAGTAGTACATCTACAAACAAAGCTACTCCCAATTTACTTCAACGTTGAGATCCCTGCTGTCATAATGTCAATGCTTGCCATTGATGTGTTCTGGTTTGAAGGATTACGTACTTACTTTTGCTCGAGGTCTAACATTCCGGCCTCAGGTTGGCAACGCACCATTACCACCTTTGGTGTCTCCAGGTTGCGTGAAATCTGTCTGATTGTTTGCTTTCCAATATCATAAAAAAGTAACTGTAGTAATCGAAACGAGTCGTCATCGAGAATGATTAAACCTACACCGTATCTCATCAAAATCGATTAAGTAAGTGATGAAAAGATACACAGTATCTCTAAATAGTTTGTAGTTAATAGCAAAAATGTAAGCACTGTTTTTTAATCTCAGAGACTAAAATGACATTAGCAATGTTGTCAGTTTTTTGCGATTCAAAAATAGTGACGTGCCATTATCGGAAAGTGTTAACAAAATTTATTACCGATTTTTACAAGTTACGCTGATAAATCGGAACATGTGTATTTAGAACGAATAAATAAAAAAAATTAGCATGCTTGTAGGGTAATAATTATTGTCATAATATGTATTTTCATAAAACACTAAAAAATGTACTAAAAATAAAATTGAAAAACAACACTTGTTTTTTCTATATATTAATGCTATTGTTTTATTGAAATGAATGACTCAGTCCTTGAATACTCATATTTATGTGATTCTTCATCTATATTCTATAAATATTGTATTGTTAATGACGTTGATTTTGCGTATGACCTAGTTGACACACTTTGTCTTAGGTTTTCAGGGGCTATACAGTCCTTTACGGTAGAATTACTTGTAGAAGCCGTCCAAAAAGCTTCGTATTAATTTAATTTAAGTCTAAGTTGTTACGTAAGCAAACTACTAATTTCTTGTGGAAAAAGACAGCGAACAAGCACAAAGCTCCCTTTATGGTAAGAGATAACCGCAGCGTATAGACACTAATATACTATGTTGTAGGTGCGTCACTGCGTAGCGGGGGTATTAGGCCAATTGTGCAAGTCTAACGGCTGCCCTACCCTCCGGACTAGAACATGACATTATTACTATGGCAGCAGAAATAGGTAAATCCTTATCCGAGCAAGTTGCTCCACAACACTCTATGACCAGTGGTCTAGTTGGTGATAACCCGTTTCACCATTTGCTCGTCTCTTACGAGCTGCCAGACAAGACGGCAGATAATCTATTCTACACAGAGGGCCCTTACCAACATGGAAAAGTATACGTATGTATTAACTAAGTTATAACTGAACTAGTATGTCTATGTATTAGTATCCCTGCTTAGCACCAACAGCACAAGCATATTATTTGCTTACTTTAGGGTTATATTAATTTGAGTAATTTGTCCTGGTCCCAAGCTATTCTTTCAATTTAAAACATGACGCAGTATAGTATAACAACAATTCAACTGAACTAAAATCACCAAACTTAGTTTAATTGATAACTTGCACACGACAGGCAGAACGGACGCATTTGAACACTTCAATAGATTGAGGGACGAAAGGTTAACAAAATTTACAACTTAGTAAATTGCAAAAAAATCTAATTAGATTTCAATATAATCTCGTCTAATTACTCCAAAAATTAAGTATTTTCCCCGATTCCCATTTGATTCCATAAGCAGACCTAGACGACTTCGAAATCTATCTTAACTTTACAAAAAGAATCTTCAAAATAACATTATCTTTTTCGATGGCACTTAAAAGTATTAACCAAATTTAGAATTTTCATTCAACGAAAACATACATAAGTTTACATTTTGAAAAATTCGGTATAACGGGACAGCACTACAAAAAAAATACAGGTATCATTATTTGTAAAATTGACGTTTTCGTCCATCAATTTAGTCTCTGAGATTAAAAAACAGGCTATAGCCACACCGAATAGACATCTGTTTATCTAATCACTGTCTAAAATTGACATCTAACCAATAACATGGCACATGCTATATACCAGAGGTGGGCAAACTACGGCCCGCTGGCCGCATCCGGCCCGTGAGAGGTTTTAATCCGGCCCGCTGAGGGTTTTTTTGAAAACTATGAACCTCCTTAAAAAATAATGGTCGAAATGTTAAAAGACTATTGAAATTTTAACAATTATGATACTGAATCGATTCTTCAAACATATATATTGCGTATTTCATATGTTAAAGACTTCATAAATAGATTTTATTTTAATAAAGGATTGTAAAATTAAAAAAAATGCCTTATATTATCTTTAGACGACGTTTTGAAATCGTAATATTTACTGTTGTTTTTAGATGTTTTAATTAACCGGCCCGCCACAAGATTAATTTTAATTTACCGGCCCGCCACTAGATATTTTTTTTATTTACCGGCCCGCGGTCAAAAGAATTTCCCCACCCCTGCTATATACGGATGACGTGGCAGCATATTATTGGTTGAGAATCCAATTTTAAACAGTGTTTAGTAAAACGAATGTTCAATGAGGGTTTATTTTATTTATAGAAAACTATATGTGTAGAAAGACTACATCAGTATTTTCTCTAACAAAGACCATCAGTTTCGTTTTGGAATATCCTAAACTTTAGCTATCAAAACAAAAGTTTTGGTGCAAACCGCAGAGCAAACATGGCATTGAGTTTTTTGTTATGTTGAAAAACTCAATGCCATCTTTCGGATGTTATGCTTTATAAAAAATTACAATATTAAGCAATACCCCAATTTAAGAGAAATGACTAATCAACTTACTTTTCAGATATGAAGCTGTGACAAGCTACAAAAACTCTTTACAGGCATATATCATTTAGGTTGTAAACAATAATATTTCGGAAAAATAGTCTTATTTAAAAGTTTTTATAAGAGAGTTTTACCTAGTGCCAACGATGAGGAGTATTATTTTTAGAAAAAATGAAACATTACTCCCGAAAACCCTATGTCTTAACAAGGCGCTATATGTTTCTACCTCTATAAGTTGTAATATAAAAACATTGATCTTATTACCTCATTGGATTAGCCAGCTTACAGGATTAGGGGTTAGCTGGCTGTCGCTTTAAATATTGAGCAAGGGTCTTAGGGTATTTTCTCGACGACTAATATTACTAAACATTGATGAGTTTTTTTATGATATAACTCGTCCCAGCTTCGCACGGGTGTATGCATTTGTTTGTCATTGTACCTTTAAACTTTCCTCTCTATCTGTTTAAAAAAACCGTATTGCGTAGTTTTAAAAATCTATACTATACACACTTTAGGACAGACAGCGGAAAGCGACTTTGTTTTATACTAAGCTCCATGTAGTGATTTAAGCAAGTGTCTCGTCTCCACAGAGTAAGTCATGGGCCAATGTATACAGTTCTACAATAAACTTCCCATTGATATAAAAGAACTTCAAGAAATGTGTTAAATGTAAATTAAATGAAAAAGGTTATTATAACATTGCTGAATATTTAGCTGATAGGACCGCTTGGGATTAATTGCTCCTCATGCCAATCTTTTGTAAATATAATGTATCATAACATTAATATACTGTAAACATATTTTAAAATAAGACAAGTCCGCTGAGTTTCTTGCCGGATCTTCTCAGTGTGGGGCCGCGTTCCGATCCGGTGGTAGATTTATTATAATATAGAGGCGTCACAGGTGCCTCTTGTAGGTTTACGTGAAATAAAGATAATTTATTATTATTATTAAAATTGCTTTTATTATTATATATTATTGCTAATTAGTATTAACACTAATTTCTTTACCCACTACGTCGCGATTAGATCTTTTTTCAAAATATAGGTCATGACTTCAAAATGAAGTTATGTAAATTTTATAAAAATCGTCAGATGTTTTTTAAGTTACCCTTATATCCATAACTCAAATTCTTAGGTACCTATAAGACAAAATCCACTAATCCGATCGTGACCAAATTACACTTAACCACCACCTGAACACAGTAGCTGTTTATGTCCAGCGATACGAAGTTTACCGGATCGGCTAGTAGTAATATATACTTCACAAGATATTGCAATGGTCTGTAACTTCAAACCCGCATCAATGTATGCTTAAATTGTGAAACATTTTCGGTCTTCCAACTATAGCCCACACAGCATGCCAAGTCTTTCAGCAGGTACGATTTCTGACAGTACATCCGAATTGTTAACCCATCAGCGCGTGATTCCGGGGCTTACTTACGGAAGGCACATGCTGATTAATTTACAATCCTGGATGCAAATAGGCACTTGGAAGAGGAGGTCCAACTGGATAATGCCATCTTTCTTGTATCTTTCTTATAACTGCTCAATTATTTATTTGTTATCCTTTATGAGTTATGCTTAAGAATGTACCTACTATCAGACACAAAAGTGAGTTTAATTTCATAATTATTCTTCTGTCCTGGTGGCATAACCGTCATAACCGTATACCGGTATAACCGTAGATAACCGTTGCCTATAGATACCAGAGATGTTACAGGCGCGTCACTTTATTACATAATAAAAAAATACCGAAGGCTATTTGATGTCATATACTAGGACTTTCATTTAATAATTGACTTCTGCACAAGATATAATATTAGGTGACGGTCATCTCTTACCTTCTTACGTATCTTCACGTTGACTTTTGATAGTAGTATCTACTATCATACTCGTATAAAATCAAATTGATAATAAAGTCAACATAATGTATGATAAAAATTCTTAAAAATTACT
Source organism: Calephelis nemesis (assembly GCA_002245505.1). Taxonomy (NCBI): domain Eukaryota; kingdom Metazoa; phylum Arthropoda; class Insecta; order Lepidoptera; family Riodinidae; genus Calephelis; species Calephelis nemesis. The sequence goes on along the minus strand of NJDD01001239.1, from coordinate 373,254 downwards.
TGTAGGAAGTAGTGTAAGAGTCATGATTATATAAAGCTCACCTAATGCATGCGAGTTTTGGCGTTTACCTGCAAACAAATAAAAAACATGGTTAATAACATTAACATTAATAATATTCAATAACCCTTGACAAAACCTACATGTACCTACGTCAGCTTCTAAACAATAAGACATTAACATTAATAATATTCAATAACCCTTGACAAAACCTACATGTACCTACGTCAGCTTCTAAACAATAAGACCGCATAGAAATCAACAAGACCGTTTAAAATGTATGATGCCACAGACAGACATACACACATACACACCGAGATACACGTTATACTTATAACACTAGACAGCAGCAGAGCTCTTATTGAACGAAAGAAACTTTATTGAACGAAATTACGGTTAATAGCGATTTATAATATGATATATCTATAATATTATATCTATAAGTATCTAAAAAAAGTAAATGAAAATCAAAAACATATACCTATGACCGTGACCTACAAATATACTAATTGAAATATGTTATTTACTACGTCTTAAAACATGATTTTGCAAAAAAAGTTTATAGATTGGCCCAAGTTTCAAGAATAGCGGGAAGCGACTTACAATTAGACGCGCGATACAAATTACAGCTTTTAAGTTCACTCACTCGTTCGCTCGTATATTTTTTCAGTTTCAGGTCTGAGAAACTGGAAAGCGAGGCAAGAAGTTTCACTTATCAATTTCCTGCTGGCAATACACCACCTTTGATGTCTATAGGCAACATATTATGTGTATTTACTAGTAATTGATTTGTATCTAATCTCATGATAAAAATTTATTTAGCTGTTAAGAGAAATAGGTATCCTGATTTGTTTTTTTTAAAATGATAATATGTATATAAAGAGGAGGTTTTAACTGGTATTGAAAAGTAAGAGGTTATCTATTCGTCAGTATGAATTTTTTGTTTCTTACGTTATCCCGAGGCCGATTTTTTTTCGAGCTAATAATGCTCATGGTTCGGATATGGTCCTATGTAAATACGATAAAAATAAAATAATAGTTATTTAATTCTTTTTAGATGACACGTAATAAAATTAGAGTACATTTTTGAAATTATACTCCGCATAAATTACTAAAATCCGCCACTCCATCCGCTTCCGCTAATGTTTGCTCCACTGTAATGTAGCAATTGTTTTGACGCTTCTATTATATCATTGACATCGAGGGTCAGGTTAAGGTCGAAACACACTAGTCACACTAGTGAATATTTACAAATTACTTAACTTTGCACTCAAATGGTGGCTCTATTTCCTGAAGATCAGAAATAAATTTGGCAAATACTTTCTCCTATATTGGTCCGAACTCCTTTGCAGAATAGACTATCTGCCTTTCTTGTGAGACAGCTCGTAAAAAGCCAGCACAGGTTTACCGTCACTAGCATCCTAACATCAAGTAGGTGGTAGAACTGCGCAGCGACTTGCCCGAATTGGTACTACTCTCTTACACAGTTAAAGTGGACAAGAGAAATATTTGTGAACTAATTAGTGTTTCCGCCAAATGTGACTAAATGAGCCGCCACCACATTTGAGTAAAAGTCCCTAATATGACATTTTATAACGATTTATGACTATAATTTAATAAACCTAACAATAGGATTGGAAATAGTTAACAAGAAAACTAGTTTATTAGAGTTACTAATACAGAAGACGTGGCAGTATGGCCAAAAAGTCTTAGCCAGTCCCAGAAAGAGAAAAATAAGAAAAAAACAAAAACTTTTCCACTATTTGAAAGTTACATTATTTGGAAGCAAAATAGGCAATGTTTCATCAACATCAGCTCGTTAGTGCAGTAACGAGCAATCTCAAGCTAAGAGGATATTGTTAGTAATCGAATCACTGCTGCAGGCGAAATTCATATTCGAGTATAATACCGCAAGATAATGAATGGCAAATCTATTAATATCCGGTTCCGGTTCCGGGCTTGTTTGAAGAATCTATACGATCTAAATGAATGTTATAAAAGCAAAAGTCTGTCACGCTTTCATAGCTAGACTGATTTTCATGAAATTTGTTTGCAAAAAGGACTATTAGAATAAGTCAAGTTTTAATGAAAATCGTAAACACGCTGTTGAAGACGCAAATAAATAGCATACATACATACATGTAACACTAAAACAGTAACCATGACTAAATGGTGAATTTCCGGAGATTATCAAATTTGTACCGACGTTTTATACAACTAATACCGATTTGGAGGGTAGCCTGTAGCCACAAACTGGCAACGCACCATTATCACCTATGGTGTAACTAGACATGTATTTCTTTTCAAAAAACTGCCATCTAAACTCAAATAAAAATTGTGAAATGTTTATGAATTTTTCCTGAATGTTTATGTTATACGAAAGTGACCATTCTAATAATCCAATGTAAGCCGAATCAAGCCAGTTCTTTAATAAGGCTGATTTTCACTCGCAGTCTTTGTACCTCTAATAAAGTTTCTAGATGGTGCTAAGCACTGGGTGTAAAGCTTGGTTTGCATCTGTCTGGACCGTAGATTTAAATAAAATTTAAATTTAATTGGAAGAAACAAATCTTCCTTCAAAGTTACATTTGTTGGAAGACGAGTTTAAAATCGTCTAGAACATATTTAATGCCTATTTCGATAATAAAGTAACAGTAAACTGTAATAGTTCTCCAGATGATTATAAATATTGTTTTGCAAACGTCTGGATTGCAGATTTAATCCAAGTTTAATAATAATCACAACGTGGAAACAAAGTTACCTCTGAGGTTACTTTTTTACCCCGTGTTGGTCTGGGCTCCTTTGCAGAATAAACCATATGCCTTTCTTGCCAGGCAGCTCGTAAAAGGCGAGCATAGGCTTATCGTCACTAACACCGTGACATCTATTTAGGTGGTAGAGTTTTGCA
>NJDD01001239.1:326570-361553 GCA_002245505.1 Calephelis nemesis | reverse complement strand
TTATTACAATTTTCTAATTTAAAAAAAATGTTGCTCGGGATTGTAAAAATGAATAATTCAGATTTACACTTCGCCTAAATTATACTTAATGCAATAATAAAAAAAACGAAAATTAAAAAAAACGAAGCAGGACACTAGTTAAGTAGGTATATTGAACATTGTTGTAATCCGCTTACATACTTCTACATTTTTTAGTTAGTTAAATAAACTATCGAGTTTCGAACTAATCTGACCTTTACGTTTAATCTGATTTACTTACCCGAATGACTGGTTGTTTAATAATTGTTTTGGAACAAGTTAAAATGTTAAGATTTAGTGTTAACCGTTCGTAGGACTTACGGCCAATGTTAATAATATTTCTCTGAAGATGGATTTCAAGCAATCTAGATAGCTGCGTATCCGCCGGCCTATCCTACACCTAATTGCCATATTTATCCTGTGCACAGATACGTTATTGGCAAGCGATAACATAAATATGGATCAAAGTATCAATCTTAGAGAGCAAGTTTTGGATTAGGATTGATTATTAATATTGGCAGTTAATCAATGGTTACGGATACTAGCTGGTATCGTCCATTGAACAAATCAGGGGTAAAGGGGTACAGAGAGTGCGAAAAATTAAGGGGCAGTGGGTGTAGCGTCAAGTGTATATTTTCAACGCAGGTGCGTTTTTAAAACTACACTATCAACTTGTATGTGTTGAAAGTCTTGGTAATCTTGGTAAGTAATAAATATTCTTAGATAATCACACAAGTAGTTTTCAAGTCATTGTGGTGTTAGACGTTTCTAAGATCGTCGCTATATATAGTAACATATACATACGTATAACACCACAAAACTTGTAAATGAAATACTTTAATACAATGAAATTCTTAAATACAAACAAATATCGGAATCAATGTTCATCTCACATATTGTGCCATCGGTAATTTAATCTGAGCCAAGTGATTGGGCGGCTACACACATTTTTTGATATTACCACACTATAAAACTGATATAAACACATTTTAATACCAAAAAAAATTAACCGAAACTAAAATAATTTTGTTAGGGTTATTTTAAACCTAGCCATGCATGCCATAGAGAAGGAACGCAATGTTAAAAAAATAATACTTAAATAAGCAAGTATGTACATTTCTCAACTTTTTAGTTTATATCTTAGTTTATTTTAATCTATATTTAATTAGCAAACTAATTTGTAAGGTCACCTAATGGCCATGTCTGTTAACTTTACCTTTGTAAACGAATGGCTTTATTAACATTTTATTGTGGATCTAACACAGTCTTTATTACAAAAAAATTCAAACTGGTATTATAGTATTTTTTACGCTGTGTCTGTATGAAGTCTGTATGACTTTATTCTCAGTTTAGTCCATGATTATTACCTAACAGTAAAGGGATAAAAAATACTTCCTACATGAAAATAAAAAATATTAACTACAAAATATTTATATATATATATATATATACTATATCCCTATCAACACTATAAATACCAACATATGTGTGTTTTGTTTGCACCTTAAAACTGCTGAATCGATTTTAATGAATTTTGTAAAAAGTTAACTGAGGTTAACCCAAGAATTTCTTATGTGGCCTATGTAAGGGATCTAAATCTGAAGTATTTTATGTATAACCAATAACTTGCCTACATTTTTAATTAATAGTACTTTACTACCTACTAATTAATAGTACTTTTCTATCATGCTGTATTTGTGTTTACTCAAATTTTATTCTTATTCAGTTTTAGAACAAATTACAAAAATTGAATCTACAACCCATACCGTACGAATTAATTGTGCACCTCGCGATCTGAAGTCAATTTTCCATTCACTTATCATTTAAGTTGATAAAAGATCGGTTTGATAACGGTAACACAGATACTTTAGCTGCGGGGGACAGATACTTACTAGAATGCGGGGCGCGGGGCAGCGGGAAAGGGGTAGCATTCCAGCGGTGTACACAGTTGACGAGTACGAGATTTAACTCCAAATTAACTTATTTAAATGCTTGCGGTACGTAAAGTCAACGATAATATTACATAGAAATACATAAAGAGACGCTAGAGTTCATTTGATAAACAGCCAGGCCCAGATAAAGACATGTAGATATTCATTACATCAATATTTGTTCCAGCCAGAGGTCGATCCCGAAATCGGAATTGGTCGGTGATGTAAAGCGTGTTCGACAACTTCATTTCATTAATACGGTCATTTGTTGTAATTAATAAACATATTATGTGGAAGCAATCGTAGTGCATGTTATCAAACTTAAATAAGTTATAAACTACTTATGCTTATGACACAGGATCCGAGAACTTAACTATTTCAATTAGTTTGGGTCCTCGTATATACCTAGTGGTTATAAGTTTCATAACAGCTTTGCGAAGGGTTTCCGCCAGTCAAAGTAGCATAAAAATAATGTCATCTAAATGTCACATGTCAAATAAGAGAATTCAATTTCTCAAGTAAAAAAGAAAGAAAAAAATATTGGCAGACGAATTCACCACACATGAAAAAATTAAAGCAAAAAAAGAATTATTATAAAAATAATAATAATAAAGAATATGTATTTAAAAACACGCAAAAACCGACTCCAATTATTTCATGGTGTACCAGGACATGATTTAATAATTCTTTTTTCGAAAGATAGCAAATATCTCTGAATTGGTACCGCAAAGAAGTAGTTTCCTATTAGAAGTACTTTTTGAGTCGAACTACTGAACGCATACATTTTCTTACTTATTATAGACTTCAGCAATGATCAAAAACCGCTAGTTCACTGAAACTTATTTAAGACCACCTCGGAATCATGACTTTTCTTTCTAAAAAAACATCAAAATCGTTTGGCTATTGGCCGAAGAATTTTATAACAAATACACAAAACAGAGTAATCGCGTAACAAACATACAAAAACATTGAAATTGCGAACCTCCTCCTTTTAGAGGTCGGTTACAAGCATTTAACAAAGTATACAAACTTTTTACGCAACTGCATAAAATAAAGTTTTACACTACGGCACAGTGAAAAGGACGAGTTTTCTAGGGATTTCCCTGAAGTACGCGGTGATTTGCTGTCACAGATGTGACATTCACGTCACGTGTGTGATTACTCAATCCCCATAAATCACGATAACGATTGGGACAAGTGGCAAATTAGTAATAAACTTCACCCAGCCGTATGCAGATGGCATTCCACTGATGAAGCGATTACATACTATCTTACTAATTTATCGCACACTTATTCCTAAATTGTTTTTATAATTACACTTATTAGTCACGGATAATATACGAGTAGTTGTATAGATTTTATTGCTTTTAACTATTTTAACATCAACATTATTTTGACATACATAATATGTTCGTTACATACTCTTCCTAAGCGACTGGAGAGTATTGGTTAAAATTTTATATATATTTAAATGATTTTCAGGATGGCTAGACTATTGCAGCTTCACCAGCTGCTGTTAGTACCTATGTAAAATAGATAAATGTAAAATAAATGGTACAAAGTTTTTCGAGTTGGTAATTACAGTTTAATATGAAATTGATTTTGTAAGTTAAACATGAGAATCTTTTTGTGAGCAACTGTAAAATGTCTTTTGCTGGAATTATTTTAGCTCTCTTTTTTCACCCACCGGTATTTTAGATGTAAAACTCTCCAAAACTTACCAACCTCATTTGTACAATATTCCAAACAACTCTTGTTAAAGAAAAAAAAGTTGAATATTTTTTTATAAGTATTATAGAAAATTGGTATAAATTTGCAAGTAAATCCATTAGTAGAATAAAACTCCAACTCCTTAAGGGTCGGATTTCCAAGAAGGGATTTCTGTTAGCGTCTTATGAAAACATTTTAGACTAGGTTAACGTTACTTCGAATAAAAATCCTTAGGTACTAATATAATTGATAAAAATGTTTAGATGTTGGTATGTCTATTATTTTTCACCGCCTTTTGTCTCACCCTGTTGTCTTGACCGCCTCGTTGGTCGAGTGGGTAGCGTACACGCCTAACTACATAGACTAACCGCGAGGCTCGGGTTCGATTCCGACGGGGGCAGGCATTTGTGTGATGAACATTGAGATGACTGCTTTTCCGAGTCTGGGTGTTTATTACTTTTGTTCTGGTATTTATTTAAGTATTTCTATGTGTTAGTATCTATCGTTGACTAACATCCATAACACAAGCATATAATTTGGTTACTTTGGGGTTAGGTTCAATTTGTGTTTTTTGTCCAGGGATATTTATTATATTATTATTATTTTTAAATCAAAACAGCAAAAATATCGAAACGAAAACAAAAGCGGTGGAATATTTTAAGCATGTCAAACTAGTCAGAAATCATTAACCTGTAACATTTTTGATGTATTTTTCAGAGGTACCTATAGATTCAGGCCAGCCTCATATACCCTGGAATATTACGAAATGCCTTTGCAAAAATATGTCGTACGTACCTAATTCATACACTTCTATGTCACATACATTAAGAATTTTTCGTGCGGATTTTTTGTAAATTTACTCGAACAAAATTTTTAATATTCGTGACAGTCCTAAACGACTGTAGAAATGTCGCGTATAAATAACTGTGACAACACTAAGCACGTTTTATCCCTTTCTGTTAGTTTCCTTTGAAAGAAGATAGCAAGTTAGTAAGTTACTATAGTAAATGCATTACAGAATAACCACGATAACTACTTCTTAATCTTATTTATCCGATATCACAACGGATTTCCACGACGGAATTAAACAAAATTATGCCTTTGAATTCCATGTTGGCTACGCATTATTGACATCTTTGGTCATTACATCTTTCTTACATTCTAAAGTCATCTGTTTTGTCATCCAAAACAATACACAATTCTGAAGAAGTACAATCCTCTACGGCTTCCATGCAAACAACAAAAACTTTGACCTATATCAGTATTCTGATTGTCCCACGACCCACCTCAGTTCAATATTGATATCGTAAGCCCAGCCCTTTCCTTAGGTGTACGACATTGATCAACTACAATAGGACTATTCAAAGTCGGGTTTGCCAAATCATCCAAATTTATTTCTTCGGAAAATTTCATTTGAATAAATACAGGCTCATATCCTTCCTAAATACTTTCTGAAACAAAAACATCGGCCACTTTTAAACATATAGATCCGTTATTAGATATTATACATATTATGTTTTATTTACGATATTGGAAGGCAAACATGCAGACGGATTTCCTGATGATAAGAAATTCCCGCCGCGTAGAGACACCAAAGCTGCTAATGGTACGTTGCTTACCTGAGGCCGGGATGTTAGGCCTTGAGCAAAAGTAAGTTTACCGGCTACCTTACCCTCCGGAACGGAACACGTCATGACGTTATGGCGGCAGGAATCCGGGTAGATGGCGGTGGTACCAATCCGGGTGAGTTCGCTGCGAAACTCTACCACCTAGTCAGATGTCACGGTGTTAGTGACGGTAAGCCTTTGCTCGCTTTTTACGTGCTGCCTGGCAGGAAGGCAGATGGTCTATTCTACAAAGAGGCCTGAACCAACACGAGGGAAATGTGTTAAAAAGAATTAATATTTAAACGACTTTGAAAAAGGATTAAGAAGAGTTTATATCAAACTCCAATAATTTTTATGTACCCATTTTAATCGATTTTATTGTATACTATTTTGTAATGTATATATTAATAATAGTATTTCCGAGGTAATTCGAATGCCATCAAGTCTGGATCGTATTGAATCCCATTAAAATCGAGGAAGTCAATAATGTTTGTGTACTTATACATACACGTACATAGCGCATTGGATAGTATAAAACAAAGTCGCTTACCGCTGTCTGTCAGACAGCAGATTTTTAAAACTATGCAACGGATTTTATATGCAGTTTTTTCAATACAAAGAGTGATGTAAGTGTAAGCTATATGGGTATAATAATATAAAAGTGGTTATCTATTGTTTTCCCAAAGATTATATGCCCTATATTCAAATGCCAGAATTTCATTTGCCCGAATTTTTATTTGCACGAATGTTTTGTTATACATAATATTATACCTGTGACATACTCTTCTTTGTCCTAAAATTTGTTTCCATATTGATACGAGTGCCATACGTATTGTTATCCATTTTATTAATTGCAATAATATCATTCAACAGAATATTTAAATGCCTAACAAAAATTTGTATCTGCATGAAGTAAAATGTAAATTGACAATATGATTACACATTAGAGTTATCTTTAATTCTAATACCTTTTTCTACGATCAAAGTCGCTTTTGTTCAAATTTAACCTAACGCATTTGTTCTGAAAAGCGATGAGCTTTCTGGCACTTCGCCGGCCGCTGACGCGGCACGCTCGCTTCGCTCAGTCGGCTCGTGCGTTGCCTTTCATGTTCTGACCTATGACCTTCGTGCCGCCCGGCTAGGAGCGAGATGGGGTCGCGTTGGCATTCACCATCTCGCTCCGCGGCTTCATGTTCTGACCTAGCCTAACCAAAACAAACCATATCGAAACTATTAATAATTTATGTTTTTTTTCTAGAAGTTATTTTTATGGTAAATGATGTTATTTATGACTTGTGATAATACGGCTTACAATCATGCTAGCAAATGATATTATTGAAATTGACTTTATGGGAAACCTAGTTTCTAGCACGGGACTAATATAGTAAACAATGAGTATGACATATGAAATTATAAAAAAACTATATTATGCCTGTTGACCATTATGGCAGACGAAATTATGGCAAATGAAATTCTGGCAAACGGGTGTACTAACCGCATAAAAGTTTGTCCATCCGTGCGAAGCTGGGACAGGCTGCTAGTAATTTACGTATCTGATTAATTTGGTTTTCCTTATTAATGAATAAAAATTGCCACTTATTTAATTCTCATTTTATCATCGTGCGCCGTAAATTCATTTTTTTTAATTTGAATCCAAAAAGGAAGAGGTTCTCAATTAGTCTGGATGTTTTTTATTTATTTGTTGAGTGATTACGCCGCCAATAAATTATGGACGATTCTCATTTTGAAATGTATATTATGACTTAAGCCCGGTTCCTGTAATCAACTATCCGTAATCCGTCATTATAACTATTAGTAGTTTGGATAAAACTAACGAAGCGTTGCTCATAGTAACAAAATATGTTAAGTGTAAGCACTCATTAACGAACGACTGTAGTCAGATTTTTTACTCTATGTACAAAAAACTACCTTTCGTAAGCAAAACAACTCGTTTTTTGAAAACAGGAAACGGACAATAAAGGTAGTCTCTTAAAAAAATAAGCATGATCCGACTGAAGGTAATATAATTGCTGTGGGTTTTTTGCAGTTTTACTGTGCTAAAATTATTTACTTACCTAGATGATGTAGTAATGTAATCGGAGTCGGTTTTTGCAATTACATTATTTGCTTCCATAGATGTCGTGACTAGGGCTGCCAACCGTCCTGCTATTTGCAGGACGTCGCGTTTCTAGGACCTTTGAAGAGTCCTCCCGCTTGGAGTGTGTGCAGGACGCAAAATATTCCGCTTTACGAAACTACATAAGTAGGTATATAATATTTTGTGCTTACAAATTAAAACCGTATAATGAGAACAAGTGCCAAATCTCAAAAAAATGCTTATTCAAAAGGTAGGTCATAGTTGTCATAATAAATTAATAGTTCAAGTAATAATAAGTTATAATAATTTACAAGTTTAAATCAAACATTTTAGATTTTACACAAAATTAGTCAGATTTTTAAATCCTTGTCCCGTATTTGGAAACATTATGTCCCGCATAATATTATTATGAACTTGGCAAGCCTAGTCGTGATAATGAAATGAAGTAGGTTTTTTACATTTTACTGCTCTTAAATTTTACGTTAAAAATGTTGATGTTTGTAAATCAAACAAACCTGTATTCAAATACGATATTTCTTAACAGAAAATCCATTAGATTGTTTAAAATCCAATGTAATGAAAAATTATAATACTAATTGAGGACGAATCGTTATATAACCCAAACAATACAATTAAATATTCATTCCCTTGATCGAGTCTTGGCTGAGTCTAACTAATTATTGTTATAACTAAATTACTTCATTATTTATAATTGAATACAATAAATTAATTATAGTTTTTATCGCGTGCAAAGATGAATCGTAATTGTTTTATTAATGTTTTTAAATGTGTGAAGAATGCTTTAAATTATTCGTAATTAAATTATTCATAGTACCATTTTAGTAGAGAATAGCAAACACACATATAGCCTTTAAGATGATAAGAGATCACATTCTTTTCAAAGGGTTGCAACTTTTGAAACGCAACATTTAAACGCTCAAAACTTTCTTATACTTCGAAATGTCGTATTTTCACTAATCGTTATTATCGTAGTTCCGTCTATAATGTGATTTTATTTTTATTGCGGTCAAAAATAACAGCGAAACGCCGAAATCCATCGTTATAAAGTTGACACGTGCGTAATTATTGTATGGAACAAGGAAAAACATTGTTTTATTTTTGCTCTCGTTACACAAAAGTGGGGAAATTGAAAAGGATATACCGAGTAACAATGTCTGAAACTCTCATGAAATAAGTACCTATGAAAAATATTAACTGAACTGACAGAACCTTAGCAACAAACTTGTTTACTTGTGATGACATAACTAATGACTTCGTCATAAACTTTATCTTTCAAATATCTCTGTCTTAATCGAGCTTGTGCATTATTGACGAGGTGTAAATAAATACATGTCTTCATGCCAAGTCGCTTATGGTTTACAAGTAAGCAAAGAATACTGAATGACAAATGTCACGATCCTTGCAGACATACCTGACTTCCTGTACGTTCATTTGTGAATTAAAAACTAAAAAAAGGGATCCCCTATTAACACTATGGTTTCATTAACAATCAATTTACACATAAAAAATATGCTTGTTATAGGGTTCCACATTAAGATATATAGATATATAAATAAATAAATAGATGTTTATTATGTTTTTATATTGATAGAGTATTATCGGAATAGAATCTGTGACACTTCTAATATTGGCGCTAATAAGAGTAACTAACCATCAAGTCTTGCCCGTCAGCCCACTTTTCTTTAAGAAATAACACTAAAATTTGTTGGAATTTCCGTTTTTAATTAAAACTTTAATTCGCTCGCGTTTTTAGTTCGTTCGTTATATTTTCACAACACACAACCCTGACATATATCTTCTGAATGCGGAAATGGAACACTTCATACAATTTTGGTAAACACGGCCGCTGAAAGCTATGAACCTGTAACTCACACGTAGTTTATATACTACCGATTATTTTGGATGTATTAATAATATCGATGTTATTAACAAACCTACGTATCGTCACTTTAAACGTTTGTATAGGAACTTGGTTCAATTCCAAAATGATACACTTAATTGGTTAAGTGGTAACAATCTCTTACATCTCTTAACACAAAATACTGGTTTGTAACAACACTTACAACACGAGAATAACTGGAATTACTTTCATACATTTTGACTTGAAGAATATATTTCGTAATCATCAAAATTAAGGGGCTACGTTACATTCATACTAAGTTCGAATGCTTGTTTGTAATATAAAAATCTAAACTGTATATTTCTTTTAAAATATGACTTAAATAGTGCTGAATCAATTTTGATAAAAACTTGAAGCGTAGGTAGGTATATCTCGATAACATATATGTAAAAACCTTAATCTCCTTTTATCCCATTGATTAACAGATTGAAATAATTTAGTTTTAGTTTTGTTTTTTAATATAAATGAAATTCATTCTCTGCAGGTTGGTTGTATTATGTATTATAAAAAAATATTGAATGATGAATATTATGTATATATACATGTATAATATGTATATAAGAAATAGTGTTAGTTACATTAATACGTCATAAATAAATTATTACCACTGTATGTTATGTACTCCAAGTACTTTTATATTATGTTACTTGCTGCAATGGAACTTTTCATGGGCGATTCCGACTCGGACTTGTCCGCTTTTTATGTTTGTGGCAAGGCGGTGACAATTTTCAAAAGAGTATACCTTTATTTTATTCAAAAATCTTACTGTATAGTTAAATTATAACCAAACTACACATAAAGGTTTTAAAATAAAAATAAAAGTTGCTAATAAAAATCCACGATAAATCGCCTATCCATTGTTCTATGTAACCTTTAACCCTACAATACAATACTGCAGTTTAGTACATCTCTAATTAAATCAGGAGTTAAAGCAGCTGGTGTTTTATTCAAATTAGTATTTGCATACCAGTGAACTTTAGATGTGATTAATATTTTGAAGTAAAACTTCTTTGGAATCGTAATTTTAAACTGGATGAAACGAAAATGCTTCGTGATAAAGAAACACACACATTGTGGTAATATTTTATTCTTTTTATAGTTTCACTTCTGTTTTTTGTATTTTGTTCGCTAGTTTATTGTGAGAGGTTGATCACTCACTTAAGCGACGAATAAAAAGTATCCCAAAATCAAATAAAAAATAAGGTATCATTAGAAACAACAGTCGCTGTCGGCATCAGAAACATTACTGAACACTGGTTCATGTAATCATGTTTATCTTATGGTTGGGAATTAGGCCACGAAAGAAAATCTGACTCTATCACGTGCATGGAACCTGCAGCAGGGAACACGACAATGGCGAGCTAAAGCACGTCTTTACGGTGTCAGGAATAGGATAGGTGGCGAAAAACTTCAATCATCTGTCTTTATAATTGACGATTACGTTAAACTACCAGAAAACCATCTACTTGTGTACTTTCTTATACTACGAAAAAAGTAATTCCAAAAAGTGGGTCCTCAATTAACCAACAGCCTAGATTATGGATATACAAAACTACAGTACACGATTTTTTACAGGAAGAAAACTTACCTCCGAAAACTAACCTACACTTTTCAATATTTCCCACCGACTACTTTACATTTGAACTTCTACAAATTCAGTCATGAACTGAAATTTCTTATTCTTTTTTTTCGATTGTTTAAGTATGTATAGCATTAGTTTTGCATTAGTTTTAATATCCTTTTTATTAAGTGCAATATATGCTAATGATCGTGTAATATTATATGCTTTCTACTAGTAAAAAGAATTTTAATTGGTTTTATCTAATTCAAGGAGAGAAGAGAGTAAGTCAGCTTAAATATGTATTTTAATATTAAAATATGTTGAAAATCAGCTTTTTTGTAACGTGAAATAAATAAATTTTACATTTATTTTAAGCATCCACTCTATGTTGGCTTACTTTTAAAAAATCTTGTAAAGAGATAAACTCATCATTATAAGAGATTTCTTACGAAATGACGTCAGACTAAACCACATCGTATCTTATAGTGTATTGACTGTTTTGAATACAAAAAAGGATTAAATAAATAAAAATGGATGGTAACAGAAATTCGGGAGACCTAGAATGATATTAAATCGCCAAAACGCTTGGGCACTACCGAAGAGTGGTATCAAGAGTCTCTGAAACCGGCGTGTTTGTATGTAAACATTTAATGGATGTAGAAAAAGCTAGTCTGGTCTATAAAATCCGTGACCAACTAAGGGACATGTCGAGAAGATATTATATGTAAAAATAGTATATATGAATACAAAATAATAGTATCAAAAAAAATACAAATTTTGTATATTAAAACATAGTGACAGATCATCCTTGTGGTATTGTCGTCCGGTATTGGCGTTGAACGATTTGTCACATCACATTAAGGGACTAAACACCTCTTCCTAGCTGTTCGGTGTTTCAGGCATGAAGATACTTATGTGACATAGATTACTCTACATACTTCCTTTAGAGAGATTAAAAATAAAATCGCTAGTGTTTGATAATCACGCGTTTTTGAGCACAAGGCCTGTAATCTAGGAAAGATGTTGTTCGCAGTCTACCGCAGTGCCCCAAATAACTGCGCCATTGCCCGATAATGATAACTGATAGCTGATAATATCTGATACCGCCTACATCTAGTCAATCCTCTAACAGTGCGTGCTCATTACAGTAACAACTTTTATAGTCTATCTTTTATTAAAGTATAATTAACGTCTGCCCTCTACCCTTTTGTTTCCTTAATAGTTGTACAAAAAATGTATTAGGTATATTATTTTGGATGTATTATAGTGTTTTGTTAGATTACTAAGTAAACTTATACACTTAAACATATAAGTACTAAAAATATTGTTAAAGATTTTTGTATATTTTCTAAATAACAATAATTTATAGTGCCACTTTTCGCTTTTTTTGTTTTCTCTGTTGGAAAAAAGGGTAGTAGAAAAGAGTTGAACATGTGGTCTAAGATCGCGGCTATACGATGTCAATAAAACAGTAACATTTATTGTTTTTCTGTGTCTGTCTTATATTATAAAATACCTCAATATATATAAATTACGCGTCACGTTCTTTCTCCGCGATGGACTTCCAAACTACTTAACCGATTTCAATAAAATTTGGACACCGAGTGCAGTTTGATCCAACTTGAAAGATAGGATAGCTTACATCTCAATTTATGAACAAAAAATTACCATTCAAGAAAAGCCTGAACAGTCAGCTAGTATAATATTATAAATATAATAATATTATAATATAATATTATTACAATATAATATTACATTATAATATCATATTGTAATATAATTTATTATTTTAAAAAATATAATATATATAAATTTATCAGATAGCAAAAGATAACCTTAAAGCTAAGTTAAGATTATTTGAACCTTCGATTAGTTACAACATGATAAACGAATCTAATACTCGTAGTAATGCATATTTAAATATAATTATCGATTTTTCAAGAGGCACAAGTTAGATTCTCGATTTGGGCCTCATTTGTTTTAACTATAAACTAAATTATTATATTATCAAGGCTTAACGCCCTTAAAATAATAATATTACTCGTATATATTACCAATACCTCGGGTGAAATCAATTAATGTAGTTTTGGCAGAGAAATATTGATCACAATCAAATTAAAATTTGTTAAATATATTTTATTAAAATAAGTAGACGTTAACTAAATCAACGATACTAAAAAATATGGGACGGATGCTACAAAGTTGGACTGGGCATCTGGGCCATTACCATGAGTTTCAGCTTGTCAAGTTTACCATACTTGCTACCGTCTCTGTAAATTGTTTGTATGAAAACTTTGAACAGCGCCTCTATTGGTAACAAATAGAAACTCATTTTTAGACCAAAAGTGTCATCGATTTCGACACGTAACTTACCGAACGTAATCTATACCAACTCATGGTGCTTCTGAACTACATTATAGACCAGAGCTAAAGGCTCGGTTCGGAATTTAAATACTATTCATGTATAAAACACAGCGGTTTCCCACTTTAAATGAAAAGAATAAAAATAAATTTATTTTTTTCTTACAATGAGCAAACAAAGGTAAATATATCTTATGATGAAAGAAAATCTGTTGTTTAAAAGAAGAGTAACCGGTGAACTTACGCAAGAGGATTAACATTCCGGCTTTAGGATGCCGAAGTATCAGTATTTCCTTTAGTATCTTTTGTTTGTAATCTCATAAAAAAGCCTTATACTTTAGACGTAACCTAAAATCATATCAGTAAAATTAAATCATATGTAGTTTTAGTAAGACATGACGACCATTAATTATAAGCATTAATGGGTTGTGTCGGATGCCAGTACATTTGCCAATTGATAGATAATATACTCCTAGTGCAAGTGGAATGCGTTGAGTATATAAAGGAACAGATAATCCATTTTATTAATAAACTGGCTTCCCCCTGCTCGCGCTTCGTCTGACGTTCATGCATAATAGTATTACTTTGATTTAAATTGCAAGAAACGTGGAATTTTGACGGAACAAAACAACTAAAATCTGATATCAATTTAGTACACTTCCATAACAATTGCCAAAACATTTCCACCGCAAGACTGTCACGCACCTAAAACGTCTATGGTATCTACAGGTCACGATTATCTCTTACCGTCAGGATAGCCAAGTGCTATTAGCTTACAATATACAATAAATTATTTTTTAAAAGTCCGCACTACAAAGGTTTACTTACTAAGATTATTTACTAGGTGGTACAGTTTCGCAGCGACTCACCCGGATTGGTACCACCGCCTTACCTATTCCTGCCGCCATAACGTCATGACGTGTTCCGGTCCGGAGGGTAAGGTAGCCGGTAAACTTACTTTTGCTCGAGGCCTAACAGCTTGGCCTCAGGTTGGCAACGCACCATTAACACCTTTGGTGTCTCTAGGCGGCGTGAATTTCTTACCATCAGGAAATCTGCCTGCTTGTTTGCCTTCCTATAACATAAAAAAAATAAAGTTCTTATCAGAAACCGCTGGTCTAAATGAAATTGGAATAGAAACATCCGGTAGGTAAGCACCTAACTTAAGAAAAGAAATCATTGATATCGTCCCATCCAATCAAAAAATCTTTGGTAACACAACAGTGCGATTAGAGAGAGAGAGGGGGGTTAAAATGAAATGAAAGTGTCAAAGTGAGAAGCAGCATGCTCCGTTAGTTGAAAGAATGGCAGATAAAAGATTGAGAAAACAGATGCACAATGCAAAATTAGATACATTTAATATAAATTGGTAGTAATATAAAGTGGTACCGGGGAGATCTAGGTTAAAAAAAGTGTAATTAATCACACGCACAGTCAGGTCACTAACAACCGTATTCTCGAAGCTTACAGTAGTACTATTTAAATTATGCGCTTCGGCTATATTCGTCAAGCTTCGGAAATCCGAATTTATTTTAAAGATATCTATATTGAGTTGTACACATAATAATTCATCATTTCGCTTAAATTTAGATTAGGTCAGCCAATTTAAGACTAAAATTATAAAGTGTAAAAAGAGTAAAAAGTATAAAGCCAAAGCGCATAATTTAAATAGTAGTACTGTACTTGGCTAAGTAATAAAAAAACGCTGCGCGAAGTACGACACTTAGCTATGCGTTTATTAACATAACAAAAGAAGCCACCCAATTCATGAACAATACTTAGAACTGATATTGAACTAAGTATTGTTCATGAATTGGGTGGTTTGACGTAAAAAAAACGCATAGCTAAAAGTCGTACTTCACGTAGCGTTTTTTCATTACTTAGCCAAGTAAGCTTCTTGAACACGGGTGTAAGGATTGTGACTTGACACTACACCCCTATCTACATCTTTTTTTTGGAAAATGAAAATTAATTCATTTGCAGAATGTTTGTGTTAATAATCTTCTTATATATAAAAATTAATCGCTAAATGTGTTGGTAAGCGCATAACTTTCCAACGGCTGGACCGATTTGGCTAATTCTTTTTTATTGTGTTAGTTATTATCAGGAGAAGGTTCGTATGAAGAGAAAACTGGGAAAAGTTGCAGGGGAAAATGGGAAAAAAAATTTAATTATTTTCCATACTGAACGGGTGGAACGAAGTTCGCCGGGACAGCTAGTATGTTATAAAAATATTTAAGTTGGCAAATGTTTTAATATTTATAAAAATATATTACTCAATTACATATACTTTAACGTTTAAGCAAATTATTTATAATATTTATAACCGTTTTAATTATTTATTACCAAACAATTTTGAAAGTCAATTGAACAATTAATTAATCATCATAAGATATGTTTCACTGGTTCTGGTAGAGTTCAACTATAACAAACGTCATTTTAGTGAGATAGTTATTAACCGATTAAAAATAGGAGATTCGCAATTTCTCACATGCTTTCTTATTTTTTTTTATGTTTGTCACGCGATTACTCGGCCAATAACACATCGATTTTAATATTCTTTTTGCAGGTCGTAGTTCCGAGGTGATCCCTTATTCATTTTATCAGGTTCCATTTTAAGGTTTATCCTAATTTTTCGTATCATTGATAATGTTTTCAACTTAGGCGAAAATTTAAGCGTTATTAAGTATAGCTCAACTACTAGAGGTTTTTCAAATGACTCCGAAGTCATTTGAAAAATCATCATATTTTCAACAAAAATGAAATCGCGACGTGATAATGATGTTATTAAAATATTTTTTTTGCAGTTTACTTCGCTTGAATTATCGATGACAAACTTTTTAACGTTTTTTTCGTTGATTTCTGTTTTCGTTGCGGTCAATAAATAAAATTATACATTCGATACGACATAATGACACTTGGAGTTTTTATTTTGGTCGTATGTGTCACTGAAATATCGTTTACGAGCGCTTCTACACTCGCTCTCATCTTGTACACATTACATATTTTATGTATTTTTTTATCGCTGCGTATTTATATTTTAAATGCTTGTTCGCGGTAATATACGTGTTTCATATTTTTTTCACTTTTCTTAACTGCCATGGTCTAAAAATTAGATAAACATCTAGCTCGCATCGCCGAAGTCTTAAAAATAAGACTAATTTCTGACTGTTGTTTTTAAAATGATTGTATTTTCAAAATTATCTCAATACAGGACTCTCAAGAATTGTTTTAAATACCACTTATAGAAATAGGATAATGTTCCTTGTACAGAAAGACTGATATCAACAAAATTATATCGATTTTAGGTAATTTTTGTGAGGACTAATTAGTTTAGCTTGTTTTTATATAATCGACGATGGAGGCACAGTAAAAACTGCTACGGCGGTTAAAAGGTTAAACTTATGGCTTGAGATGTAGCCTATGGCTACTAGGACTTGATGAAATTTGATTTATGTACATACCGTCTTACTACAAATAAATTTAAACATTCGTCAAATACGAGTTTTACTAAACATCATCTAAAGTTGAATACTTAACCAACAATATGCTGCCTCATCATCTACATGTAGCGTGTTTATGGTTGGATGTAAATTTTAGTTAGTGTTTATTTAAACATGTGTCTAAATTGTTTTTGTGTTCAAGAGGTTTAAGCAGAACGTAGGCTTAATCTCATTCATCCTGCAGCTCCGATAATTGTTGTGAAAATATTAAATTTTAAACAAGTCTCTTCAATGAGAGTTTAGACGCGGCGAAGCAACATCTGTAATATATCCAATAGTAGTGCAGTGTGTCGGCTCAAATGTTAAACATTCTAAAATCAACAACTACAAATAAACAAATAAAAAAAAACAGTTGACAAAATTGTAAACGATTCTCAAATTCCCTTGAATACACATAAAACATTTTATCAAAATCGCTCTAGTCGTTTAGGAGGTTTAGGAGTCATTGTGAACTTACACACGCACACAAGAAATATATATATTAAGACGTAATAATTATTTTATCGTACTTGTCAATTTTGGCAGCTAGAAGCATTATTCGCGTAGGGTAATAAGGTAGAACGTCTGGCCCAGTTCACCCAGTTACTGTCGGTCGATAGGAGGCTTCAAAGTATCGAGCGTACTTGAGTGTACAACCGCCCGTCGAGATAACGGCTCTACCGAGACGGGGCGTTTGTTATCATGTCAAATTTTCAGTGAAAATCCGACATAATGCGCTGAAGGAATAACTTTTATATTAGTTAGAATGTTACGTGCTCACTTTGGTTTCATTACTTCAGCTTTAGGATGTTAGAGGAACCAGACATGCTAACCCCATAATACAGAAACTTTATTTTTAAAGTGAAAACTTCTTAAGCGGCGTTGTGAACTCTTTTTTTGGAATGGGTAAAAACTTCTAAACTCGCGTCAGGACATTTGACCTGAAATTTTATAAGATGAAAATTTGTAAGACGGCGCAGAGCGCTTGCGCGAATGTTCGTGTTGTCATGTTTGTGTACGATAGCGCAATAAATGAATATTGTATTCTACCACATAAATGTAAGTACTTTCATACTGATAATTAAAGCAATTCGTGCAAAATTAGTCCCTAACCATTCCAAAATATCAAAAATAAAAATATTCAACCTTTCACTTCTGCCGGCACTCAAGGAGTGCAACCTGTCGGTTTTTTTTAATATTTGCGGACAGATTAACTTTACTAAAGACTTTATAATAGACAAATAATTATGATAATCAGCTAACAATAAATATACCTTACATACGTATTTTCATAATTACCAGATATACATAAAACAATTCTAAAAATCTGTCGAGTCGTCCACAATACGATATTTTTAAGTTTGTGTACATTAACAATAATTTGATATCTAAAAAAATATAATTTTCTTTCTTTAAAAAACTTATTATTATCTGTAGCCTATATTTTATTGTTAAGAGATTTGCTATAGAAACCATTATTCTCTCCGGGAAGATGAATACAGTAGTACGTCTGGCTCAGTACACCCAGTTAAACTCGGTCGATAGAAAGCTCAGTATCGAGCGATCTCGACTGTAACGGCTTAACTGAGACAGCATTTGTTATGATCCAAGATCTAAGTGCAGCCAGACGTTACTTTTTTGAGAAATAAAATTTGTGTTATTGAGTACTACTGTTTTGACCAACTAACTTATTCCAGCAACTATTTTACAGATATTAAGTGATAAAATATTGTCAATTTTTTTAACTATCGACAACGTAATTTTTTGTAAAAAAAAATTTCTACTAGAGACTGTAAAATGCTTGCAAAAAGTTTTCGTTTTACTTACATTTCTTCCAGTTCTTGTTTTTCAAAAATGATGTCAGTGCTGGCGTTGATAAGGTCTCGGGTTCAATTTTCGGCACGGGCAATTCAAAATATTTTTTTTTGCTTTATAATAAAAACAACGTTGCCTGGTTACGTGCGAAAGAATTGCCAACTATCACGAAACTAACTTCAGGTATCTATCCTGGTTTTACTTTACCACCTTCTTCTTCGAGGATACGGGTGGGCAAATACTTGTTTTACCTAAATCATTTTCGTAAATGATTTGACATGATACCAATATTTTTTGTAAGCAAACAGAAAAATTACAGGAACTAAACAAGTGAGTAATTGAGAGGAGAAACCTTAGTATCAATTTAAAATTTGTTTTTTTTTATTAGTGCTAAGAGCACTTTTATATATACAATCCCATAAAAATAACTGACGAAAGAATATGTCTGATAGTATTGAGTACGAACTTATAAATCTATGATATAATAATAAATCGCTAAATGTGTTGGTAAGCGCATAACTTCCGAACCACTTGACCGATTTAGCTAATTATTTTTGTATTATATTAGTTGTTGCTAGTACAAGGTTCTTGTGAAGAGGAAAGCCGAAAAAATGCAGGGAAAATATGAAAATCAATATTTTATTTTTTCCCATACAAACTGAACGGGTGGAACAAAGGGTAACTACTAAATTTAAAATTAGATTATAACAATCCACACTTAGAATCCAAAAAAGGTGGTCAAGACTTCTACGATTCTTTAGTGCTTAAATATATCTGTAAATAACCGTTGAGACAAGGTAACCGTCGCACATATTAGCCGTTCACTCTATTATTATTTCATTTTCAAAAATTATGTTTCTTCATAAAAGAGTAAGGTCTGGCTAACCCATGAATCTTACACTTTTATCACGTAGAACTTTCAGCGTAAATCCTAGATTATACGGTGAGCGATTAACTTTTACATTGGTCGAAAAGTTACACGCACGCTTAAATCTTACCAATTCAGTTTAGGAACATTTCATACTGGCGACACTTATAGTATCATTCTTATCTTTTATAAATAAATACCTGAATAGTTTACTTCTTGGGCGTAAACCGAGACTATAACTTTAAACTCCAAGCAACAAATATTTTAGAACTATGAACATTAGTGATTTTTTAGACTTAATTACTTTAAAAAAGAATTAGTGGAAAAGCTATTCTCACTTTTGAATATTTTAATGAAATAAGGCATCTGTAGCGTTGTAGAATTCAGGGAAAGACTGTTTATCGATGGCAGTACTTTAACGATTACGACGACGATAATATTGTACTGAATATCATAAACGGCTGTTTTGAACGAGGACCCTAATAAAGGTCGGCCTTTAAACGTCAGCACAGGAAATGTCTTCACCGCAAGATACTTATTAAATGAAACTAAAGTAAGAAAAGCCCAGTGAAGTTGTAAAAACCGCGTGTTTGGCAACACATTAGTCATTCCAAAAAAAAAGAGCAGATTTGCGGACATTACTCATTGGTAAAAGTCAAATTATTTTTCAAATCACTGCAGAACTCTAAAACTGCAAATGCATTTGTAATTACTACCAAACAGAAAGACCCTTATTGTCGAGTATCTCTTATCATATTTACTGTAGAATTGCATTCGCAATCTACAATGGAACGCTGCCGTCTGCAATAACCTATTAGTTGCCAGGTACGGTTAGGGTTGCCAATTGATTATTTTCTTTACACATAAAGCAGAAAAGACAATCTGCCTTCCTGCCAGGCAGCTCGTAAAAGGCGAGCATAGGCTTACTGTCACTAACACCGTGACTTCTGAATAGGTGGTAGAGTTTGCAGCGACTCGCCAGAATTGGTACCACCGCCTTAACTGTTTAACCACCATTACCACCTTTGTGTCTCTATACGCCGTGAATTTCTTAACATTAGGATATCCGCCTGCTTGTTTACCTTCAGACATTAAAACAAGTTTATGGAATTAAAAGTAGTATTTTACTGAATTTTTGTATGTCTGTATTTCTGTCAGTCTTGTACTCACTGAATAGATACAGGAGTTTGTTGGGATATTACTTCTTTAGCTATAATCCAGCGGATATGTCTGCAGACTAGCTCGTAGATACGTCCGTCTAGTGAATTTCTCGCTTATTAGAGTAGCCAAGTCGACAAATGCATATGCAAGATTGTTGCAAGTTGTATGACATATAGTTTTAGTAAGCTTGCTAATACAAAGAAATACTTAAATAGATACCAGAATAAATATAATAAACACCCAGACCCGGAAATGCAGACATCTAAATATTGATAACACAAATGCCTCCCCCGTCGGGAATCGAACCCAAGCATCGCGGTTGGTCAGTGTAGTTAGGCGTGTACACTAGCCACTCGACCAACGACGCGGTCAAAACGGGAAATTGACAACCCTAAGTAAATTTAACAAGACGGTAGTTCACCGAGAACATGTTTGGCTGGCTGATGTAATGGACGTTTGACGCCCTAGAATTGCGCTTTGACACGTCACAGTTCTGTTGCCATCAGTTGTCATAAATACTTGAAATAAAAATAACCACCAGACCTTCGTTATTAGAATCGGTTCTATTTAAAAGCGAACATAACTGTGGGTTATGAGCTATATTATTTCAGCTTGTAATACATTTGCCAATCGTCTATTGTTAATACTCAGGACTGGTTTCACCGATCACATTGAAAACAGAGTTTAGTAAAACTAAGTTTAGTGTAAACGAGTTGAATTATCGGTTATGACTTTGTTCATAAGCTGGAATTACAATTGACAAAATTCTTATTTCCTGAATATCTGCTCACCATTTAAAACACATTAATAATGAAATATCTACAATAACCGATATTTCTTTGACAATAAAGTGAATATGATGAACACTCTTGACAATCTAATGGCTTTCAAGCAATCTAGATAGCTGCGTATCCGCCGGCCTATCCCATATCTAATTGCCATATTTATCCAGTCCACAGATATGTTATTGGCAAGCGATAACATAAAAATGGATCAAAATATCAATCTTTGACAGCGAGTTTTGGATTAGGATTGATTATTAATATTGGCAGTAAACGCGGTCTTACGTTGATCGCGTTTAAATTCGACGGTGAAATCCAGCTTTTATGTAGTGCTGCATGAAATGAAATCGATAAAAAAGCTCACAGATATAAATTACAAAAAATACAAGAACATTAATTATATTTTAATATCGTCTTATTATTACACATGGAATAAATTACAACGAGGTTTAACTTTACTATAACATATCAACTACAATATATCTATATCAAATACAAACTATGTAAATGTTTACTTTACTCTTAATTTAGTCTATTTTTATTAATAAAACCAATAAAGACTACTTTAAAAAAATCACTAATTACATCACACTTTTGTGTTGGACTTGACTTCATGAGGTTCCGGGTTCGATTCCCAAGTCGGGCAACAAAAAGATATGGTTTTTCCAATCTTGGAAGAAAAATGTTTGTTGGTATTGAATATGTGCCTGGTTGGGGATAGGCTTGCCACCTAACACATTGTAGGACGTAGAGTCTTAGGCTAGTCGTTGGATTCTCTGGTTGTCCTCTGCGTACCTCTTCAGGAATATGGGCGTGAAGGTGTTTTTTAACAATTTTACCGTGTTGCCCTGGAACCTTAAGAGTATCTATCTATTTCCTGTCAACCAGTTCGTAAGAGGTGAGCATCGGTTGATTTGCCATTTCTTGTTCCTCTTATTGGAATATCCACCAATGTCGAACTTCATTTTAAAGAATTCAGCTGTAGGTTGGCAACGCACCATTACAACTCTCTGATTAAACCAATTATCTAATAAAAGGACAATATCACTGTAAAACTCTTAATTTGCAGCTGATATTGGGATGCACACATCCACATTCTATCAGGTAAGGCTCATGCTTTCGAAAAAATATATTCGAAAACCAGACAAAGTCCAAAACCAGTCTGGGACCTTACCATGAGTTTACGGCTTGTCAAGTTTACTATACTCGTTACCGTCTCGGTAAATTATTTGTATGAAAACTTTGAACAGCGCCTCTATTGGTAACTAAGAGAAGCTCATTTTTAGAGACCAAAAGTGTGATAGATTTCGACACGTAACTTAGCGATCGTAATCTATACCAACTCATGGTAAAGGCTTTACTTAACTAACAGACATTTGTCCGGTCATATTTCAACGGGTCTATATACCACACCATAACCAACGTTTCTTCGTTATCATTTAACTACGCACATCGGCGCGTTCATTCTAAGGTTGCAATTAAGTACTAGTTAAATGATTAATCGTGAAAGGTCCTATCTATTAATATAATATATTCGAAAGTTTGTGTGTTTGTTTGTTACTCCTTCACGCAAAAACGGCTAAACCCCGTGTTTTTCCCCGTATTGATGCGGGCTCCTTTGTAGAATAGACCATCTGCCTTCCTGTGCCACGCAGCTCACCGTCACTAACACCGTGACATCCGACTAGGTGGTAGAGTTTGGCGGCGACTAGCCCGGATTGGTACCACCGCCTTACCTATTCCTGCCGCCATAACGTCATGACGGGTTCCGGTTCGGAGGGTAAGGTAAACTTACTTTATCTCGAGGTCTAACATCCCGACCTCTAGTTGGCAATGCACCATTACCACCTTTGGTGTCTCTAGGCGGCGTGAATTTCTTACCATCAGGAAATCCGTCTGCTTGTTTGCCTTCCTATAACATAAAAAAAAAACGATTTTCATGAAATTTGGTAACTTGGATTAACACTTAGGACAGTTTTCTGTCCGTTTCTGTCTGTTTAAAAAAAATATTTTTTTGTTGGGTTTGTTATTGTCAGACTCACACACACACGCAAAAGCATACACACACGTCAATCCTATAACTCTTTTCCCGACGAGGACTAAAAAATAACATGTATAGATAGTGTTATGAAGTGTGATGTTATAGTATGATAATATTAAAATGTTTTTTTTTACACAAACAACTTCTACAACACAATTTCACCTTGTAGCGTATTCGTATATAATGAGAAAATACAAACTATGAGAAAATGTTACGGTCAAAAGCGTAGTGGCTACGTTTACAAAGACGTTAACTTTAAACTCAATAACAATATATTAAACAAGCTGAGGATCGCGGCGTTGCCCGCGTAGTTAATAGTTCCAAAGGAACATTCTTTTGGTATTAAAATGATCCTATGTGTTAATCCATGTTACCCTCTATGTGTGTGCCCAATTTTGTGAAAGTTGGTTCATCAATCTTTGCTTAAAGGAGTAACAAACAAACAAACATACAAACTTTCGCATTTATAATGTTATTGATTAATTAATATAATATTAATAGGATGTTCATACCTAGCTTTAACATTTTTTAAATATTTGTAGATCTCTGGGTGAAAGCGGTGGTTGTTTGATTTTTGCCTTGTTAACCGCCGCCATTATCGGGTCGCCAGAGCGTGGCCCCGAACCGTGCTCAATCTACCGATCGCTAAAATCCGTAATGTGGAAAAATAATACAACCATACTATATGCTGTTGGTTCAACTTATTACGTATTAATATGAAATTGTTATATAGCTTATTATATACAGAAAATTATATAAGATTATGTTCTACAGGCTTTTTTAGAATATTATTTTTGATATTGGTTTTGAATATTTTAAAAAACTGAATAATTTCGATTTCATTTTCTATATTTGAATCATATTGATCTCTCTGTTGTCTAGCGGTTCAGTTATTGGACTTCACTGCATGAGGTCCCGGGTTCGAATCCCGGGTCGGGCAACAAAAAGAAAATCGGATTTTTCCAATTTTCTAACAAAAAAAATTTTACTCGGGATAGGATATGTGCCCGGTTGGCGATAGGCTAACCTATCATATTGTGGGACTTAGTGTCTTCGGCTAGTCGTAGGTGCCCTGGCCTCTGCCTACCTCTTAGGGGATATGGGCGTGAAGATACTTTTTATATTGAATAAAATTTGATTTAATATAAAGGAAAGAGTATATTTATTTTTGGACATCAAAATTCTGACTGGAACTTTCCAGTAGCCTGAATAACTACATTATTTCCCTGCCGACCCCAAATTGAAATTTTACCTATTTCGTACAACTTGGTCAATATATTATATTTAATCGAAAGTGAAATTGATAACATAAATTTTAATAATCCTAAATGTGTGCAAAAGTTTCCAGTTTCTGTACCTACGATATCCTAGTTAGTATATTATTATATTATTATATTATTTAGGTCACTAAGGGCCACTTGCACATTCTCGGGTTACGGTTAATATTGAGTTAAACTGTCAAATATAAGGTGATTTAACCCTAGTTAGGGGCTAACTCAGTGTTAAATACTTAAACCAGGATCGTGCAAGTGGCCCTTACAGCTCTATATTTGGCGATTTAACTGACGAAAATGTAGCTATAAATTAATATTATGAAACATATTGAAATTTATTTACAAATGTTTTAAATCGCCTCTGTGGTCTAGCGGTCCGGTTTTTCCAATTTTCTAATAAAAAAATATTACTCTGCTGGGGGGAGGGTCATGATCCTCTCTTAGATCAGCCCTTGAGTGGAACACGTCTTAAATTATTGAGATACTAAAAATGAAAATTCCATTTCGACTCCTTGTAACAGACTGTCTCAGAGTAAAATTTAGTAATAAAAACGAACGCTTACTCTCGAAGGCTGAAGGTTTTAGGTTAAGGGCTTACCTGGAAAAAAAGGAATGAAACCTGTTAATTATATACATTAAAAATAATACAATTTTTGATAAAATTCTCGTTGCCTGGGATTGGTTATGTGCCCGGTTGACGATAGGCTTGTCACAAATCACTTGTGGGATATAGTGTCTTGCGCTAGTCGTGTGTGCCCCTAGTTGTGCCTCTGCCTAACTCTTCGTACTAATGGGCGTAATGATACTTTTTTTACTTCAACAAATGTATTTAAAATAATATTTATTTATCTGAGGGCTTAAAAAATTAGAACGCGGGCTATAATGTTTATGCCTTAAAATCCTAAAATTGAAATTGTTTACATCAAGAGAAAAAACGGACACAGTTTTTTTTATATTAATTGTATTATGTCTACAAATTGAGTGAAAGTAGCCAATTTTGGTGGCATTTTGTTCAATTAAAGTGAACAAGTAAAGATTTATGAAGAAACTAGTGTATGAAGGGATTCTACTGCTTTTAGACTCTGACATAACTTACTACACGACTTATGGCTATTTTAAAATAAATTAAAGCTATAAAATAAGGAAATGACAAACAAAAAATTAAATATTTATTAACAAAAGAAGAGGCGTGTCACTATTTATTAAAAAAAATGTCACCGTCATTTATGGATAGTAAACGGTTGAACACTGTACTAAAATGTTTAACAGAACTTAAGGGTTTTAACCACAGTGACTTCTCAGTTCAGAATTATCACTCAAAGTTTAGTATAAAGACAAACTTACAACATTTAACATGAAATATTTTATTACAATAACGATTTTTTGTATGAGATGAAAAAGAAAAAAACTTCCAGTGTTAAATAATAAACTTACTTATAATTTAAATCAATTTCTAGAAGACCAGAAACTGACAAATTAAATATTACTAGTGGTCGCCCATTGGTCGAAATTCGACCATAGCAAATTTTAATATCTTGTTGATAAGAACGCCATCTTCATTTCTCAAGACCAACTACTTTGTTTCCATACTTTTTAGTGTGCCATCTTTTATCGTTATCATCAACATATTTTATTTGTGTGTGTCAAATACATGGTTGTGTGGGTAATGTTTTATTTATTGATTTAATGTACTTTATAAGCATTATTATTGAAAAATATTAGCGTTCTGCACTTCTCCTTCACATAAACTGTAAGTGTGCCAAATTTTATGCGTCCTCGCAATTTTCGTAAAAAGGGGTCCAAAGTTTTGGCATCACTTATTAATATATAGATATTTATTTTAACACAAATATTACATCGCATGTAAGTTGTTTTAAAGGAAACAATAACTTTAATTATGATTTTCCAACTACGTATACTAATTCTTTTTTTAATCGCAATTATTTTTGTTTTTTTTCCAAGTAATAAATTATAATGACTTACTCGTAGGTATCTTATATTAAAATTAAACACATCCTCAACTGTTAAATTATTCCAGTATGTATTTACCTGTAATCTGCATTTTCCTCTAGAATTGACTTCTAAAATTATTCGACCTCAAATGGTTTTTTTTTTCAGAGCATAGACTTGTAACATGTTTCTCGAACTAAAATTGTATCTATTCTGTACCTAGAGTTTTAGCAACATAGAGAAAAAAAACTGGTTAAAGTTTTTTCATAATTATTGAATTGCGTGTTTATATTGAGTGAAATAATTCAATTTCAGTGGCATTTTGTACAATTTTGTTCAGTGAAAGTGCACAAATGAAATAATCTTGAAGAAATTAGCGTATCGTATATTTCCTCGTTGCCGCCAAATCTCACTACACGAGCTTGAGTGATGAGGCCACCGGTTTACCCAAGATCCTGACATGACTTATTGACGACTTAAACTTACTAATTATAATTGAATCCCGATTTTGGTAAATTTGATGCAAATTGATGCACTTTTCTACTTGATTTATGGCAAATACTAACGTTAATGCCAAAAACTAAAGAAAGAAAGAATAAAGCTGTATCTGGGTGCTATTAAAAAAATATATAACGAAGATTTATTTGAGATTCTTACAATGAGTGATCGATCCAACATATATCACAACACAGCCTCCATTATTGTGAAAGCCTTGCTATTACAGTGTCAGCTGAATCAATAAACTGCGGAAAGATTCCCCTTTTCGCCGTTTTGGTATATTCGGCCAGCGATCCCTTCAGACGGTCTATGCTTTAAGTGTTACCCTTTGCCAGGAGTCGGTCGATTATCAATGGTTATGCTAGTTGCGTTTGTTTACTTGATTGATTGTGTCATAAAATATTATTGAGAAACAATAAATAATATAAATTGGAGCTTAAACCCAAGTTGATAACCATTTACATTATCGGATCACTATTTTTTATCTTCTGATGCTCAGCGCAATATGACTCATCTAATGTCTGATTGTCATTTTGTAGTCAATTGTTTCGCTTAGAGCAGCGTTTCGCAAAGTGGGGTACGCGAACCCCTAGGGGTTCCGGCAAGGGGTACGCGAAAAAATTTACGTTATGGTGCTATGATGATTGGCAAGTGACAGGCACGTGCGTTACATATTATGGTGGCGCTAAATACAGAAATTGACTTGATGCGAAGTCAGAATTAATGTTAAAATTATCCAAAACCACACATCACATTAATGGTAGTAAAAAATATTTCTTTTCGCACTTAATTGTTACCTTTTATTGAAATAAAAACATAATTTTTGTGAATAATCAACTTCATTAATTTTTGTGGGGGACTTAATTAGTTACTTTAATTTTTTATAGGGGTTCGCTGTAACATAGAATCTTTAACAGAGGTACGTGGAGCTAAAAGTTTGGGAAACCCTGGCTTAGAGATACACCATTAAAACTAAGAGTTTATTTTGCGCTATCTTTTTACACAAAACTAGTGGTCGCCCATTGGTCGAAATTCGATCATATTACATTTCAAGATCTTGTTGATAAAAACGCCAACTTCATTTCTCAAGACCAAATACTTTGTTTCCATTGTGTGTGTCAAATGCGTTGTGACGTGGGTAATTTATTGATTTATTGTACTTCATAAGCATTATTCTTGAAAAATATTAGCGTTCTGCACTTCTTCTACACATAAACTATAAGTGTGCCAAAATTCATACACCTCCGTTCACGCAATTTTCGTAAAAAGGTCCAAAGTTTTGTCATCACGTACTAATATATAGATGACAATTTATAATTATAACTAGCCGTCACACCTCAGCCTTCATCAGGTCGAAATCATTCATGTTGTAGAGTAACTATCGCGGTCCACATGTTACACAAAACCTATGATTGTGTAATATCACACCCAGATCTGGCCACACCCAGGCATTACAAT
The DNA here is from genome assembly GCA_002245505.1 of Calephelis nemesis. Lineage (NCBI taxonomy): Eukaryota > Metazoa > Arthropoda > Insecta > Lepidoptera > Riodinidae > Calephelis > Calephelis nemesis. The sequence goes on along the minus strand of NJDD01001239.1, from coordinate 333,017 downwards.
CGGATTGATTTAGGTCTTATCGCATTTTGTGGAGCTTGCATATTATAGATACTAGATTGAAAAATAGGTATTTACCGAGTGCTATAAAATAGTTTCAGATCCGGTGGTAGAGTTAAAAGTTATGAAGATGCGTTATAAGTATTGATTTTTTTATGAAATTGAAAGGCAAACAAGCAGACGGATTTCCTGATGGTAAGAAATTCACGCTGCCTAGAAATGTCAAATTTGGTAATGGTGCGATGCCTACCTGAGGCCAGGATGTTGGGTCTCGAGCAAAAGTAAGTTTACCTTCCCTCCAAACCGAAACACGTCATGACTTTATGGCGGCAGGAATAGACAAGGCGGCGGTGCCAATCCGAGTGAGTCGCTGCAAAACTCTACCACCTAGTCAGATGTCACGGTGTTAGTGACGGTAAGCCTATGCTCGCCTTTTACGAGCTGTCTGGTAGGAAGGCAGATGTTGTATTTTGCAGAGGAGCCCGGACCATCACGGGTCAAATACAACCAACAAAATAAAATTCAAGAAATCACTTTATCTTACACGCTGTTAATTCAGACATTTAAAGTTCCTGCAAACAAACTTCCTATGAAAGGCAAAAGGAACGTCTTGAATTCATTGCCTAGGCTTAAAAGCCGAAGTTTATAATGAGGTTTGAATATTCCGTCGATAACTTAGTAATTACATTAAAGCTTATTTAGTAAAAGTGTACCAAACAAGGTTATATTATATTTAGAATAAAGCTAACTGAGTTAAATGACATTAAATTAGCTTAAATATGTATATAATTTGCATCTTATTCAGACAAAGTGTACAAATTGAGCTAATCCCATAATAAACAAACTCAATAACTCCTAACCAAACCCATATAATATAATGTAACTGAATCTTACCTTGATCACGTCAGCTTTGTAAAAATAATTTTCAAATAAGGAATACCCCTTTAAAATTTTTGATGTCTCTCATAGAAACTCACACACACGCACACACGCACATAGACGCACACACACATATTACTCAAACTTTTAACAACCCTCTTTTCCGTCGAGGGTTAAAATTAAAATTCGATTGGAGATTATTAATAAAAGAGCAGTAAATAAGCTAAACCTACATTTTGTTGAAGTCTATTTGGTGAAATGTACCAAATGAGCTAAAATTATATTTCAGTTGAAGCTTATCTAATAAAATGTACCAACTAAATAAGCTAAAATTATGTTATAGTTGCGGCTTTATTAAAAACCTTCTAAATTAACATAAATTATATTTGAATTAAAACTTATTAAATAAATGTGTACTAAATAAGCTAAATCTATATTTATATTACTATATTTATAGCATACTTTACGAAATAACTCCAAATTATATAAAATTTGGATTATTGAAAACTATATTTATCGCCTTTGTGGTTCAGAGGTAAGGCATCAGGCTTATTTTCTTGAAGTCCCGGGTTCGAACCCCAAGTCAAGCAACAAAAAAATGTGCATTTTCAGTTTTCTAATAAATATTACGCTGCCCGGGACTGAATATGCCCGGTTGGCGAAAGGCTTGCCAACTATCACATTGTGGGACTTGATGTCTTCGGCTGGTCGTGTATGCCCTGGTTTTACCTCGGGGATATGTGCGTGGAGATACTATAATATATGGCTTGTACTTAAATTATTTTTAGAACATGTTCATTAAGTTTAATAACAAAGAATCAATTTTTGTTTAATGTTTTATTATTTACTAGCGGCCCTCCCCGTCTTCGAACGGTTACAAAATATACCTACATATAACCTTCCTCTTCAATCACCTTATCTATTAAAAAAACCGCATCAGAATTCGTTGCGTAGTTTTTAAGATTTAAGTATCCAAAGGAACATAGGGACAGAGGAAGTGACTTTGTTATAAACTATGTAGTGATTTCATGATGATCGTTTATATTATAGCAATCGAATTGAATTGAATTGACAACAGCAGGCAGATCCGCGAGAACATTTTATGAAATAAAAATAAATACGAAATAATTCGTATCACCCGGCAGCGCCATCACCGCTAGTCTTTTGTTAAAATATTTTGCGGGAAAAAAATACATGTTCATTTCACGTAAATACGGAACAGGGTCTCTCCTATCCGGGAGAGTAGCTTAATATATGGGTCATATCAAACAGTACTTTCAATTTAGCAAAAAACAATGTGGTTTGTCACATTGTTTATTTACGCTTCTGAAATTATACTCTCGTTATTTATATTATAAACTAGCTTCCGTCCGCGACTCCGTCCGCGCAGATGTCGGTCTAAAACTGAAAAATTAAGATTTTTTTCTACGTATTTTTCCAGGATAAAAAGTATCCCATTTTATTCCCAGGATAATAAGGTATAATTATACCAAGTTTCATCGAAATCCAAACGTTAGTTTTCACGTGATGCCTGAACATACAGACAGACAGACAAAAAAATTTTAATTTACATATTTGGGTTTGGTATCGATCCAGTAACACTCCCTGCTATTTATTTTTTCAATATTTTCAATGTAAAAAAATTATCCTTCTACAGATTTATTATTGTAACAGATAAAATACCGACTGCAAAAAACATAATATTTTTTCTTTTATGATATTACTCTTAAAAATGCTTATCATATGGTATCGATATTTTTATTGACTGAGTAGCCGAACCGGTGAACTTCGTACTGCTTGACATTATCAGCCACTAAAACTTTGCACGAAAAATAATTATTAGGAGTTGTTTTTACCATTTTTATACAACTTCTCGTTGTTTCTTTTTATAGGAACCTTCTCTTTACAAAAACCAACACAACAAAAAAAGAATTAGCAAAATTGGTTCATGCACATGGATTACGCGAAATATGGATTCATTTAGTGCGTTGCCAAGTAGTCATTTAGTTAAGTAAAATTGAAGATACTTATCGCCCTTAGAAAATCTCTCTTTTAGCCTTTGTATACTAAAAATATAATTTAGTTTAGTTTAATATTTTGGTCTATTAAAACTCTAATCTACATTTATAGAAATAAATCCCCATTTCGTGCTTTCATCACATCACGACTAACTGGATGGCTCAATTTTGTTACTTCTATTTTTGTTGTGTTAGTTATTGTCAAGAGAATGCTTTTATGAAAAGAAAAAACCCGAAAAAACTGTTAGTAGCTTATAATGCCAAGCGATACAAAGTTCGCCGGGTCAGCTAGTCTAATATAAATAATCAGTTTTAGATTCGATAGCAAGACAATAATAAGAATAATGTTTTTATGTTAATATGGTAGGTATCCGTCTCAGTGCACTCCGTACCATGCCACATTTATTTGTTAAGGGTCCATGTATGCTAAAATACGTCAGCAATATAATGTTTTTTTATACAAAGCAATCATGGATCTTGGTAACAAAAATACACAAGATTAACATTAATATGTTTTATAAGACTAGTGTTTCCAAAACACGATTCATTACACTTTTCTCGATAAAAAAAAATCTAAAAGTTAACCCTTTTTTGAAAGCAAAACCCAACTGCCTACTTCAATTATGAAAATATCGACACCAGACTTAACATAAACATAGACAAGTACATAGTACTTTCCTAAAAGATAAGTGTTTCAGTTTTTATATATTTTTTTCAAATTACTTTTATAATGTCAAAAATAGTGATTTGTCGCTTAAGACATTTACTTTAGAGAGCACTTGTTTCATAGAAATCATGGAACGGGGGAGTGCGGCGATTGGCTCTTCTGGCTGACTAAGTATGGGGCCTTAATCGAATTTTAGGATTCCGTAGCCAAAGGCAATGAATAATATGTAGGTAGATCTGTATTAATTCATAGGCACGTTTATTCTTATATAGAAAAAAAGTAAGTAGTGCTTCATTTTGTAACAAACTTATGGCTGCCCAAACGAATTTGGAGAAATGGAGGCTTTCAAGATATATTTATTTTATCACCAAATGTCATGAGACCCGACCAAAATTCCAAATATATTTGGTACACGAAGCTTTAAGGAAAATGTCCTTCAAACGTCCTTTTGAAAGAACACAAAATAAGCATCACTCGTTTATAAGATGAACTTCGGGTTAATATTGCGTTACCAAGTAGCATGTGTGATTGCCATCGCAATGAGAGAGGGATATTCTTAGGTAGATGTCACTTATATTCGGTGTTATAAAAAGACAAAGGTTCACTTTTACAGTTCCGACATAAAGTCAATATACAGTTATAAATTACTGGTAACTAACTGGTATACTAACTAGTAACTGGTATATCAAAAGCAACAACTTTTTTTCTAGAACTTTTAGAAAATCGCGAAAAGAATTTAGTCCTCCATACATTTTGTCAGGACGATGAAAGAAGAAATTAACAGACTAAACTTACCAGACATAACTAATAAAAAAAAAGAAATCTTGTCTAACTCTAAAGTCTACTAAACGTAAGGAACTTAAATAACATACAAAAAAGTAATAGAAAGAGTGTCGTAACAAGAGTCCGCCAAGGAAAAGCTCAGTATTTGTTGAGGCCTAATCTACCTCAACACTGGTTTTCAGCTTTCTCCGTCTGACAAATACAGTCAACGATGAACTTTTTGTACGGAAAACCAAATTCTTTTTTCACAAACGAACGTTGCATAGTACGAAGTACAACGAGACGGATACTAAAAATATTAACATAAAAGCATTCTTCTTATTATTGTCTTGCTATGGTATCCTTAGCTAAACTGATTATTTATATTAGACTAGCCGACCCGGCGAATTTCGTATCGCTACTAACAATTTGCATGGATAAAAAAAAAATATCAACATTTTCCGTGCAACTTTCCGGGTTTTTCCTTTCATAAAAACATTCTCTTGACACCAACTAACACAACAAAAATAGCATTAGAAAAATCGGGCCATCCAGTTAGTCGTCATGTGATGACCGCACGAAATGGGGATTTATTTCAATAAATGAAGATAAGGGTTGTAGTAGACCACATTAAACTAAACTAAATTATATTTTACTAACAAGTACATAGATATTCTATATAATATGGATGTATGTTGAAAATAAGGACAAACATAACACCTTTGCCTTCTTTTAGGTTAAGATAATGAAAAGGAAAAATTCAAGGAAACTAGGAAAAACTACATTTTAATTTTTCCTATACAAACTGAACGGGTGAAACGAAGTTTGCCGTAAACCGTATAGCTACAGTAAAATATATAAATAAAATAGGTTTGCCCCTAATTTCGCTTACAAATTTCTTCGTTAGAATTGTATAAAGCCCCTACCGTGTACACCTTTATTACCATAATAATCACCGTTCCCAACAACATAATAAAGTTTTTTACCAAAAAACCACACGACGAATATTATATTAATGAATTCCATCAAAAAATCTTTATAAATGTAAATAATTGTATAAATTATGTAAGAGGATTTTATTTTTACGTTCTGTAGGTTTTATGAATTATGAAATTACCTTTCTAGAAGGTTTCCTCGTTATCATAAATAAAATTTAAAGAACGTGTTGCAAAAAAGGGAAAGGTCTCCTATTTTGGTCATGTGAATGGATAGCAGATGTAAATGAACCAAAAAGATGATTAAGAAAATGAGTGTAGGTACCCGGAGGGATCTAGGTTAACATTCCACGAACAAATCGCTTGTGTATTATCCAAGGGTGATGTTAAGAGTATTTGGAACCAGAGTATTGGTATGAAATGAGTAATGAATGTTGAGGAAACTGTCCAGGTCTGTAGAAATCACTACACTTGGCATTCGATACTTTTTCATACTACGAAGGAGACTTGGCCTGAATATATGTATGTACATATCTACAAAATATGTTCCTGGCTTTAAGGATTAGTCCATTCTTACTTGCAAGTATAAAGTCACATTTGAAAAAAATTGTAAGAAACACGTGTTTATATGTTATTGGAAGGCAAAAAAGCAGGCGGATTTCCTAATGGTAAAAAATTTACGCCGCTTAGGGACACCAACGGTGGTAATGGGGCGTTGCCAACCTGGATTCGGCTTAGGCTTAGCATAGTTAATTTACCGGCAATCTTATCCTCTGGTCCAGAACACGTTAAAGGCGATTAGAACGTTATAGCAACAGAAATAGATAAAAACTCGCTGCAAAACTCTACCACCTAGTCAGATGTCATGGTGTTAGTGACGGAAAGTCTATGCTCGCCTTTTACGAGCTGTCTGGCAGGAAAGCATATGTATTTAATTGTTTAACTCAGAAAGTAAGACCTTTGGGCGGTTTCTCTAACCCTTTCTAAAAAAAATATATTTTTTCTTTTTTAATCTTTAGAAAGACAGAACGCAATGAAATTACGTCGCCTTAACCAAATGTGTTAAGGTACGTTGTCATTCTATGCCGGTGATATTAAGTTTAACAAAGTATACCGGTAAATGTACAATTCGGAACATAACAATGACAAGTATGTAAAAAAAATGTGTGTATACTTATGTACACGTGTT
>NJDD01001239.1:288758-326496 GCA_002245505.1 Calephelis nemesis | reverse complement strand
AGCTAACTTCATCATGTCGGTTTTTCGTGACGGTATGCGCGCGCATCGTAAAAATTTACCCTCATCATTTTTTCCTAACGCGCCAAAAGAAGTATAACTTCAAAAAGGAGCTATATAAATTTCCACATGATGCTTAAAGCTGTCTGCGCAAGAGTGGCCATAGGTACATTATAGCCATCTTTTCAACTGGCCAATTGGAGGTTAGGATTCGTAAATAAAACTACCGTCCGTTAACAAAATGATTCGATTGTAAAATATATGGTAAAAGGTCACAGATGGCGCACAAACTTTAATATTCATAATATTTAAAAAAACAAAGTAGTAAAGATGGCGTTTTCATACATTATATTGTAATAATTGATATTAAACTAGCTGTTCCCGCGAACTTCGTTCCGCCCGTTCAATTTCTATGGGAAAAATTAAAATGTTGTTTTTCCAAGTTTACTCACAATTGGATAGCATAAAAAGTATCCCATGTCCTTCTCCCGGTACTAAGCTACCTCCCCACCTATTTTCAGCCTAATATGTTCAGCCATTCTTGAGTTATAAATAGTGTAAATAATATAATTATTTTATAAACAAAATTTGTTATGATCGAATGCCGACCAGCGGGCGACCACTACTTTATATAACACGACGTTTGTCGGTTCAGTTAATCTTATATATAAAATTCTCGTGTCACAATGTTTGTTCCCGTACTCCTCCGAAACGGCTTGACCGATTCTCATGAAATTTAATGTGCATATTGAGTAGGTCTGAGAATCGGCCAACATCTATTTTTCATACCCCTAAGTGATAAGGGTGACTCAGCCCCATTTTTTTACTAAAATCACATTAAAAATAGCAGAACAACATCTGCCGGGTCAGCTAGTCCTATTAATATTATAAATGCGAAAGTTTGTATGTATGGATGTATGGATGTTTGTTACTCTTTCACGCAAAAACTACAAAGCCGGAAATTTGGTATGTAGGTAGCTGAAGACCCAGAATAACATATAGGCTACTTTTTATCCCGGAGTTCCCGCGGGATTGGGACTAACGCGGGTGAAACCGCGGGGCGCAGCTAGTATTAAAATAAATGTAATTTAACAGTTTTAACAGTGTTGGTCGCGAGTGTACTTTGAATACCACAATTCAATTTGGAATTCCCTTCGATAAACCAACAAAGTTTTTATCTCGTTCCCAAGACTTATTTGCACCCCAAATTGATATTTCTTATCTTTTTATCCATCTTTAATTTATTTTTTGGGGATTCCATTCAGATCTAAAGTGTCCAAAAGGAAAATTTCTCTGTATATTTTGTATAGACATTGATCTACCAACCAAAATTGATACATTATTTTGCTAATTATGGAATTGACACATCCTTGTGTCTCAAGTATGTATGTGGCACTAAGTAATAAAAATCAAACATGTTCATGCTCATAGCACTAAAAAACTAGGCAGAAGCACGACCTGAATACCCATGATTAGCCTAATCTTATGTCCGCACTCAGAGTCGTTAATTTTCATGTAATCTATCAAGAAGTCACAATTTTGTTCAGAAAATGTCAAATTAATAACTGATTAAAAGATAATTGAAGTCTTTTAGTGTCACCGTTAGTCTTACGTGCAATATGTGACAAACCTATTGCACATATACATATATAACACCATGCACACATTTTTTCATGAAAAAATTAAAAAATATGTTTGAGTTGGCTCGACTCAGAAATCACACCTGAGATCGACGCCAACACCATATTTACAATCATACAATTTTAAGTACAAGTGATTTATAAACACAAATATGCAATTTATTGACTACGTGTCTTGCACTTTCCACAATATATTTTTTATAATTATATTTCAGCCAACCGGCTTCACTATTCAAGCATCATCAGGGATATAACCAGTATCTATAATATAAAAATAAATTGCTAAATGTGTTGGTAAGCGCATAACTTCCGAACCACTTGACCGATTTAGCTAATTATTTTTGTATTATATTAGTTGTTGCTGGGACAAGGTTCTTATGAAGAGGAAAGCCGAAAAATGTGAAAAACAATATTTTATTTTTTCCCATACAAACTAAACGGGTGGGACAAAGTTCGCCGGAACAGCTAGAATAATAATAAAAATATACTGTAGAAAGTACGAGCGAAGTCAACAAATTGTTTCTAGAATAGAATTCCACCAAGCGCCGACGATAAGAAGTTCAGAAACTACAAAATATGCAATATGTATTAACTTAAGTAAGTCAAGCTAACTAGTAGCTTGACTGGTTGTAGAAGTTATATTTTGTCATAATTTTACACTAACAACGTTTGTAACATACAGTTATAGAAATAAAGGAAATAATTGAAGTAGAAATATATTTAAAACTTAAATCACTGACTTATCTTTTAACGCACAGCCGAAACTCTAACATAAAAAAATTAAGCATTAATACATGGGATGACGTTTAAATTCATGTTTTACTTTCTTCAGATAATTCCATCTATTGGGATAAAAAGGCGAATAATTATGTGAAAAACTGTCAAAATTGAAATTTGAATATAAATTTTGCGTTTACCGTAAGAACATTGAAAGTTACTGCCACATAAATTAACTATAAGCGGACGAAGTCGCGAGTAAAAGCTAGTGAAGATATGGCGACGGACGTTATTAGCTTGTAATAGATACGCAAAATATTCAAGCCGTCATTTGGTTAACGATCTACCGACCTTTATCCCGTTCAAATACCACTCAAATAGAACAGAAGTAAAAAATAAAAAACACAGCTAACAATACGACACGAATAACTGCATCTGTGTGCGTTCACGCACTTAAGGCACATTACACACTTGCCTTACATATGGTTTTTTGTAATAAACGAAGACAAGCAAATGAATGTTCTATAAGTAAGAAGTAACGTAATGAATAATCACCAATCATGTTAATGGTGAGCTGCCAACCCACGGCTGGGTAGTAAAGCATCTCGCGAATATTGCACTATTAAGATCGCCCTATGAGATCGCCCTATGAGATCGCCCTATTAGTACTCCAAAACATACAGGATTATAATAAAGTGAACCATAATAGTGACAACAGAAATTTAAAAAAACATGCATTCGTATCTTCACGCATATTGAAAATAAATAAATGTATTGAATATTTTTGCTGTATGAAAGTCGAATTAAATTTAAAATTCGTAAACGAGGAAAAAGACACCTTTTTGAATTGCCCGACCCGGGAATCGAACCAACACCTCATGTAGTGTAGTCAACGCCCATACCGGACGATTAGAAAAAAAAATAGATAGTATATTAATAACACATGCAAAAACGTATTCGTTACTGAAAAAATATTTTATATCTTCCAAAACTTTTTACACGATTGTCGTAAAGGTGTCGTAAACGCAAGTATAAAAGTAGCCTTAACGACCTAGTTATTCGCACGCCGACGGTTTTGAGTTAAGGACTTAGCTTTATGCTAAAATCTAGATTATGGGTATATGTTCTCTGAAAGTGTGAAAGAAAAACGTGAAGCCTTTGATACCGTGGAACATCTACCTTGGTTTTAAATAGAACTAGGGCGTAGAAACTGCAAGCGGTCGAAGTTCGTTGACGATTGAAATGTCAAACCCATAGCCTTGTGACCTTCACCTACAGTACAGTTAATGATTTATAACACTTTGTGCATGTGTTGACATTAATAAGATAACGCACACAAGCACATTGATTTTCTATAATAAATTGTCGTCTTTATATACCATTGACCATAGACAGCAACGTCAGTTTATCGGCTGCCAGTTTATCAGTTGTTTAACTAACATGACAGTAAAGAACACCAACGTTCTGACGACAAGCATGATTGCGGATTTTCTGATAGAAACACCTCACTTACGGCCAATGTTAATAATGTATGTCTGAAGATGAGTTTCAAGCAATCTAGATAGCTGCGTATCCCATACCTAATTGCCATATTTATTACGTCTACAAATATGTTATTGGCATGCGATAACATAAAAATGGATCAAAATATCAATCTTGGACAAAATCTAATCTAAATCTAAAATCTAAAGCAAGTTTTAGATTATGATTGATTATTAATATTAGCCATTATCTGACACCAAAGACTTATTATTATTAATAAACCGTCTTATTAAAGACACATCACATCGTAATAAAGACTGTAATACCTGGTTGAACCTTGGCGTATTTATTAATAAGATGGCTATTGTTTACTATATACCAAAACACAATGAACACTAACGTTCTAGCTTTTACAATGTTTAGAAAATAATTTTAAGTAATTTCGAATGTTTTGGCCTTAAGCAATCATTAAAACGCAGTTAATTACTACATCATTAAGTTGACAAAAAAAAAGCATTATAATTTATATGCAAGTGTAATATAATAGGTAAAACCACTTGTCGTATTGGTTATTTAGGGAGGAATTGCGTAATATAATAATTCTAAAACCTTTTATCCGATTTCGGTCACATGTAAATGGGACCACCTCTAAATTGTGACCTATCTTATGTAAAAAACCAGCGAATGTTATCAATCAGAAAAACATAATAAAATCCATTAGAAATTTGGGAGTGATCGCGTAATACAATAATTCTAAAACCACTTGTCCAACTTCACTTTAAAATTATAAATTTTAAATCAGAATCACTTTTAAATTACGACCAACCTTATGTAAAAATAACACCGAATTTTGTCAATCAGAAGAACATAATACAAGCCATTAGTTGTTTGGGGAGAAATCGCGTAACAAACATTCAAGAAAAACATTTTGTTTAGACAAATGAATAGCCTCCTTGTGTCGGTTGAAATATCTTTCAGGAATTGATTACTATTATACAAAAATGAATTCAATTACATCGAAACAGATTTTCGCAATTTCCGCCAACTTTTTATTTTAAAGAAAAAAAGAAAAGACGGAACGAAAAGAAAAAAAAATGGATTTTAAAAAAATGGCTTGAAATTTAGTATGTAATTCTTCGAAGTTTTCAAATAAATGAGAAAGAAAGAGTCAAACATGAAAACCGCAATACGAGAGTCACAAGTCTAAACGATAGGGAAAATAATCTTTTTCCAATACAAACCGCACAATAGGCGTTAAAAAGACATATCTACAAAGTAAATAACCGGCCCCGATTATTACATACTTCATTACCATAACTAGGGTTCTCGTCAAAACGGTAACGTATCTACTGTTTAAATTAAGCTGTATTTTAACAGTGAACAAAAATAAAGTATGTAAAATACTTTTTCAGCTTCAACAGACCGAATACAAAGTAAGCTATAAAGTAATAATCTACTTACTATATTATAACTACGAAGGTTACTTTCTTTAGAAAAGGAAGAAAAGAAAAAATATTTATATGCGGAATATGAGTGTTACAAAGATGTTACAAAATTATTTAAGCGTTCCAACATATTCTACCAACTTGTGGTGTGCAAATATTTATTAGGTTTTAATCAAAGTAACCATTTTAATTATTTATTTACTATTTAACGCAAACTTTTTTTTTTCTTTTTATTTACTATTTACACACTGTTTTTTGTGATGATTTTGAGATTACAAATATTTTTTTAATACAAACAATTTTTAAAATGTAAATTAATTTATCCCTATCTACTGTAAATTGTACCTAGCAAACACACTTTTACGCGAAAGCTACGTAACCATTATTTTGAAACTTGGTACACATATTCTTGCAAGTAATAAAACAAACAAAGGATACTTTTTAATGACTTAAATGCGAGCGAAGCCGTCGGTAAAAGCAAATGTAATTATAATTGGTTCATTTCTACTTTTTGTTTTCTACATTTGTACATTATCTAATTACGCAAAAAAAATAAACGAGTCAATTATTATTTTAACTATTGGTCGCCCGTTGGTCGAAATTCTAACAAAATAAATTTTAATATTTCGTTGATAATTAAGTCATCTTCATTTCTCAAGACCAACTTTTATTTCCAAACTTTTTAGTGCGCCATCTGTGATATTTTATCGTCATCATCAATATATTTGTTTGTGTGTGTCAAGTACATGGTAGTGTGAGTACCTAATCTTTTATTTATTGATTTAATGTTAGTACTTTATAAGCGTTATTATTGAAAAATATTAGCGTTCTGCACTTCCCCTACACATAAACTATAAGTGTGCCAAAATTTTATGCTCCTGCGTCTGCGCAATTTTCGTTAAAAAGGGTCCAAAGTTATTGCATCACGTATTATTATATAGTATAGTTTAGATTCTGATGAAAATTACTTACGAATCTTTAACTTCTTGTAATCTTAAAGTGACACTAATATTATACGTTTTGCGAGGAGTACTAAAACAGAAATTTCAACATAAATATTTTTTCTTAAACTGACATTTTGTCGACATTGACCTATATTTTACATAAATAAATCTAAAGCTTTTACATTTTAACTTGTGCTCCTTTCATATGCCTGGCAGAGAAGCAAATGGTCTATTCTACTAGGTGGACCCAGCCCAACATGGTTACTTGCTTTGTCAGACCTAAAAGTATTTATTTTCTTAAAAAACATTTTTTTAATTTTTTTCCTTGTTTGTTTTTTTAGTTATTTTTCCCAAGATAAGTTGGCAACCCTTAACATAACATATATACGACTTGCAATACTTGCTCACGGTAATATTGTTGCTAACCAACGAGACAACTCTCCGTCCTCGACCTAGTCACGTCGGCTCTACAATATGAACCGCTGTTTGAAAATCCTTTGCATTACATGAATAGAAGAAATTGAAGCCAGATTTCAAAAGAAATAAAACACTTGTGGATTTGAAAAACAAATGGGAGAATAAAAATAATGAAATAAGCAAAAAATATAGTTTTCAAAGTTTAATTATTTGAAATGCGTTTTGATAATATTGTTTAAAGTAATATCACCTGTGTGGTCAAGCGGTTCAGGTGTTGGACTTGACTACATGAGGTCCCGGGTTCGAATCTCGTGTCGGGCAACATAAAGAAAATTTAGTTTTTCCAATTTTCTAAATAAAAAAAATGTTGCTCGTGATTGGATAATATGTGCCCGGCTGGCGATAGGCTTGCCACCAATCACATTGTGGGACTTTGTGTCTTGGGCTAGTCGTGGGTACCCTGGTTGTGCCTCTGCCTATCTCTTATGGATATGGGTGTGCATATACTTTCTTTTATTTATTTAAAGTACTACCCGACCCGACAGGCGTTATCTTGTCCTACATACAATTTTTTTTCATGTTATGAACTTTCTCCTGGCAATGACTAACAAAACAAAAAAAGGGATTAACGAAATCGGTCCATCCAAGAGAAATAGGGATTCATCTTAATATATATATATTTCTTGTGTTCGCGTGTTTGTCACTTCTTTTAAAGGACTGGAGCGATTTTGATTATGCCTCAGCCGAAGGTGCATGTGCCTACCTCTTCGGGGATATGGGGGTGAAGATATTTACTTTTTTCGGAAATTATGCGCATAACAACAGATTCAGCTTTAGTTTTTTTTATTATAGATATTAGAAGAAAAGTATATAGAACCCAACAGATATTGTCTTGTACAACTCGAATGACTAAAAATTAAAATAAACGTTTTTTTACACAAGAACCTTCTCCAGACTATAAATAACACAACAAAAAAGAATTAGCGATATCACTGTTTAACGCTTGATTGATTACCAAGGGAAATACTTACAAATTAATTAAAAAAAACAGATAGATAAGATGACAAGGGTCAAGTGTTGCAAATTTACTTCTAAAGAAATACTATAATGAAGTGTATTGCAGAAAAGTACAAGCGTTATAAAAAGAATTGAGGTGTGATTCTAACAACTTTACAAAAAACACAACTAAAATTAGGTTGCGAAGAACAAAAGATTTAACGAAGACTAAAACCTTTCAAACCAGGGACTTATAAACAGCAAGTTAACTTAACAGTGGAATATTGTAATAACTTGGATGGAAGTTACAAGCAAGGACGTTCCTGAACATCCCTTAATCTCCCTACGTCTGTCTCTATCGCAATATGCTCTCAATTATATTAATTATGATGACATTTTAATAAATTGTTTTGTTAAGCAATTATGTATTTCATTTTCATAAAAAAATATTCTGTTATTAATAATGGATTCTAAATGTACATTTGAAAGAAAAAAAAATTAGTATGTACTTATGTACACGCGTTAGAAGTTATACTTCTTCGGCGTAATAAGATAAAAATCTTTTTAAAAAATTTATCTTTTGCCTTATTTTACATTTGTAGACAAAATGACACTAACCATAGAAATAAAGAAATATTGTGAATACAGTTGTCAGTTCTCACGCAAACATACGTAGATGTCCTTACTTTTACTTTGTTGGTACCTTTTTTTGAAAAACTAAAATGTTATCTATAGCTAACTTCACCATGTCGGTTTTTCGTGACGGTGTGCGCGCGCATCGTAAAAATTTACCATCATCACCTTTTCCTAACGCGCCAAAAATAAGAATAACTTCAAAAAAGTATCTTCAGGCCCGAAGAGGTAGGGAGAGGTACAACCAGGACATCCGCGACTAGGCGAAGACAGGACAAATAGTCAATTTGGGGAAAGGTCGTCTTTGTCAGAAAATAGGAGAACACATTTAGTGGAAGTTACATCATTTTGCAACAACTTTTTGTCACACATAACGAGTATAAATTATTATATTTTGGCATTATTTCAGAGATCTTAACATGCCATGCCATGGTTTGTAAGGATAGAGGTATCTGTGTTGCTATTTCACGCGTAAACTACTGATCGGATTTTGATGAATCTTTACAGATATATAGTTTTTATTGTAACAGTTTTTCACAATATTCATGTATTTGACAATTTAATGGATACACGAAATAAGAGCAAGAAAAGAATTATAATATGGTACAATAGACGAACTTATCTCTGACAAGAGATATCTTAAGCAAACTAAAGATATAGGAAACACAAATAAAAGAAATAGGTAGCCTGTGTAACTAAAGGTCTTGGGAGATAAAAAATCTAATCTCTTATATTTAAAATAAATCTCCGTTTACCTTGGTCATCGCACGCATGAACGGATAAAAAACATTGACTTATTATCTTTTGTTATGTTAATAATACATGATGGTGAAGGGTCTTATTCCTGCCGCCATAACGTCAGTGCTTGCCGTCGACGTGATCCGGTTCGGAGAGTTGGGTAGCCGGTAAACTTGCTTTTTCTGAAGGCTTAACATCCCGGCTTCAGGTAAGCAACGCACTCTTACCACCTTTAGTGTTTCTAGCCGTGAATTCCTTAACATCAGCAAATCCGTCTGCTTTTTTACCTTCCAATAACATAAAAAAGTGAAAGATTTTAAACTGGAAATAAACTCGCGAACGCGGCTGACGGACGCGACTAACAGCCGCGACTTACAGAGTATCTAGAAAATGAAAGTACACTGATCTATGCAAATCATCGGACGTAAGTCGCGTATGTGACCTTGAGCGCTCGGACGTCCGAAAGATATTTGTCTGTAAGCCGCGGCTGAAAATATGTTTCTAGCTGTACAGGTCACGGCTGAAAGCCGCGTCCATAAGTCCGTTATTCCATTTTTGCTGCAATTTTCGCCAAATGTCTTTTCATAAGGACCTTCTCCTGATAATAACACAAAAAAATATTAGCAAAATATGATTCATTTTTATTTGTACTGATAATAGAGTAAATGTCATATAATACAATAGAAAAATGTAGATAAATATATGTAATAAAATAAAATACGCATACTTTCAACATGTAGTAAAATCCTGTCCAACAACTTGCTCAGTTGTCCACCGCCTTACCTATTTCTGTAGTCATGGCAATGTCATATTCCGATTTGCATGGTAGGATGGTGTAAACTTGCACTTGCACCTAAAACATTTGTGGTGTCTATACCATTCTACTAAGAAATACAAAATAAAAGAACTGAAGATTTATCAATCGCTTATATCAATTTAATTTAGATAATCTTCTTGAAAGATAGCACGGAACGGTAATATCGTTAAAACGTTGATTTTTCTCGTCTTCCAAGTATCTTGTTTTCCATTTCAATGCTGAGTGGCCAACAAAAGCGATAAAACAAGTAAAGAAAACTAAAGCAATTACTTACACTATGACTATCGTATTCTAAAAGAATTAAACGTTTCTATGACGCTAGAGTTATTGAAGTTATACTTCTTTTGGCGCATTAGGAAAAAAATGATGAGGGTAAATTTTTACGATGCGGGCGCTGACCGTCACGAAAAACCGACGTGATGAAGTTAGCTATAGATAACATTTTACTTTTTCAAAAAATGGTACCAACAAAGTAAAAGTCAGGACATCTACGTATGTTTGCGTGAGAACTGACAACTGTATTGACAATATTTCTTTATTTTTATGGTTAGTGTCATTTTGTCTACAAATGTAAAATAAGGCAAATGTTAAAATTTTTAAAAAGATTTTTGTCTTATTACGTCGAAGAAGTATAACTTCTAACGCGTGTACATAAGTACACACACAATTTTTTATGGCATACGATAGCCTTGTTTTATTCCTTGATTTATTTTATCAATATCTTGCCTTCAGCTCTAGCTTGTCCTATTTCTGTCTCATATAGAACTTCACATTCATAACCCTGAGGTTCATTCAAAATCACTTATATTAAAAAAAATACAAACTAAGTAAAATGCCCTTTAAATTATATCTTTAGTAATTATTTTCAACACTTGCTCTTCCAAATTACAAATAAGATTTTCGTAATCCTAAATTGATGAACCAATTTAAATGCCATTTTGTTTATCACCTTTTAATTAGATAAAACTTTAAAAGCAAGGTTTCTGTATGAAAAAAATCGATAAATAAATAAATGTCTACAAAAAAAAGTACACCAATCAAATCCACGAATTGTGACTAGCTGTTTGTCTGTTTGTCTCGCTCATTACGAGTATTCTACTCAAACCAGTAAACGTAAAGCTCCATCTGTATCTACGATAAATCTAACTACTACGCGCGTACCTCTGCGCGTGTAAAAAGACCTTTCTGGACTGGCTCATAAACTTATCCATACTAATTTTACATTTGCGAAAGTCTTTGTGAATGTCTGTCCGTGTTTCTGGCTGTTACCCTTTACGGCTTTAGTTCGGCGACTATTTAAATTTTATCAACATAATATATGTTTGTGTGAGTCAAATGCATGGTAGTATATTGTGTAATGTTTTGTTTTTTTTATTTTATGCACTCTTTATAAGAATTAGGTATTATTAAAAATATTAGAGTTCTGCATTTTTCCTATACATAAACTATACTACATACAGTGTACCAAAGTTTATACTGCTCCGTCCGCGCAATTTTCTTTAAAAGAGATCTAAAAATTTTGCTTCACGTATTATAATATTGAAGTAAAAACTATCCCATTTTTTAAGTTGGACCAAATCACATAGTTACAAAATTTGATTAGAATCGGTTTTAAACAAACCCTGACACTTGTTTTTCAACCTTCGACGGAAATGAGGGTGTTATCAATTTTACGAGTCTGTGTGTGTTTGCCTGTATACAACATAACTATTTAACGTTTTCAATGCGAATTTTTGTAACTGAAAGCTAAAATTTTTTAGCTCAATTACGGAT
This sequence comes from Calephelis nemesis, assembly GCA_002245505.1. Lineage (NCBI taxonomy): Eukaryota > Metazoa > Arthropoda > Insecta > Lepidoptera > Riodinidae > Calephelis > Calephelis nemesis. The sequence continues at coordinate 314,897 of NJDD01001239.1, read as the reverse complement.
AGATGTTGTAATAAATATAATTGTTTAACATTATAATTATTTTGTTTACTAGAGTACTAAGCAAATATTGTTCTGCCATACCGGTTTCCTACTGTTGATCTATACTAATACTATAAAGAGGAAAGGTTTGATTATTTGTTTGAAATGAATAGACTCTGAAACTGCTGGACCGATCTCAAATTTTTTTTCTCTATTAGAATACTACATTATCCCTGATTGACATAGGCTTTATGTCATCAAAATCGATGCAGTAGAAGCCAAGTTACGCAGGCGAAGCTGCGTGGAATTGCTAGTATAGTATATATCAACAGTACAAAGTACTTTACCTATTCTCGTACGTCCAAGTAAACCAATTTCGGATCATAGAGGATATCAGGAGATACGATTTAGTGAAAAATAATATAGTTTACTATACTATGTATGTATTAGGCTAATATAAGTTCGGTTTGATAACTACTACTCTATCCTTCATACGTACAAAAAGATCTATCTAAAAAGCGTTTCTTCGGAAAGCATTCACATGCCAGCGAGCGATTTTATCCAGTAAGTGCATTGCCTGGGGCCTCTAGGGGGTACTTTATAAACGGAACTATTTTACTCAGCTCTAGCTCGGGTAGCCCCCTGGGATTTTCGGGTCGATTCTTCAGCCCCTATTGCGAAACGTCTTGACAATTTACTATATTTCTGATAAGTTTTGTGATAAATTATTTTAATTAGTGTGATTCCATGCTTTCTCATTCGCAACAGTGAGATCGGAGAGAGGTTCAAGCCTAAGATAATATAAAAGGGGTTATACATGTCATATAACATTTCCATTACATGAATATACTGAAGCCAACTTAAACGGATTTTTATTCGTAGTTTGCCGATTTTCAGGACGAGGACTTTAATTTTCGAAAGCTAAAGCGTATTTAACTCATCATGTAGAAGTCTTACAACTGAGGTAGACATTGCTGACGAAATAGCACTGTTGTGTCGAGAAGTGGACAACGTACTCTATGTCTGTAAAACAATCTTTAAACATATGTGTAAAGATTGTTGAAAAAACACACAAGTATTTTTGTTCAAGTCTCTTAGTTTTAAAGTATTTGAAAGTTTTTTGTGTACAATAAATGATTAAATAAATAAAATAAAAAAATATACTCCCTTATTCTGGAATAAGAATGAAGCAAAACTACTAGGGTATCAGCAGTTAATTAAAGTTATATAGACCCACAATATATAAAGTGGCAAATCTATGGCCAACCGGGCACTTAACAAATCCCCGACTACGTTGTTTTTATTGCGAAATTGAAAAACACATTTTGAATTGTCCGAAGTGATAATCGAACCCGAGACCCGTATAATATATTTTTTACGATAATAGAAGACAAGCAGACGGATTTCCTGATAGTAAGAAATTCACGTCACTCAAAGACACCAAAGGTCGTAACAGTGCGTAGTCAATCTGAAGCCGGTATGTTAGGCCTCGAGCAAAAGTTAGTTTACCGGCTAACTTACCCTATGAACTGGAACACGTCGACGGCAAGCATTGTAATTTATAGCGGCAGATATAGGTGGTACTAATCCGGCCGAGCCGCTGCGAAACTAACACCTATTTAGATGTCACGATATCGGTGACGGTAAGTCTATGCTCGTCTTTTACCAGCATGTTGGTTGGAAGGCAGATGGTCTATTCTGCAAAGGAGCCCGGAACAACAAGGGACAGCCAATAGCTAACAGTCACATTGTTTATAAGTCCAATTTCACACATGACATGTTAATTCCGGGTTGAAATGATTACCTAATCAGGTGAAAGCCTAAAGCCGCCAAGGGTAAACTGATTGCCCAGCACAAACGCAGATTAATGTTAATTATTACGCAATCATATTTGACTAGTTCCTACCCACGGCTGCGCCCTTGAAAATGTAACTTTTACTAATTGCACGTAAATTAAAAGAAAACATTTTTCTAGCTATTTGCAATCGCGAAATCGTCCAATGAACTATCTTCGGGATAAAACTAGCCGGTCCAGACTATCCTTTGTTTTGTCAGTCTGTCTTTCCACAACAAAACTGTGTAAGGTTGTTTAGCAGAGATCGCTCTGAAGCGATAAGACCGCCTTTGTGCACCTAAGTTAATATTATAAGTGAAAAAGTGTGTATTAGTTTGAAATTTTGGTACATACTAAAGTGTATTCATTCATTCATACATTCATTCAAAACAAATCCATTTTGTGTATGAAAAACTGGAGGTATAGATACTTTCTGATTAATTTTATTGGCAAGTTTGTTTAATCGATTTCTTAATTAGCAATAGTTTTAACAAATTTGACAAATTAATACTAATATTAGGTGAAATTAAAACTATTACCAGACTTGACAAATAAGCACTTCTCGTAGAAGTCCGACCAGCAGGGCTATTCCGTATCTTTTTAGTGATGATCACTGGGTAAAGTGTACATCAAACAGCTGACAAATGACGTTTTTTGTATTTGCTATCTCAATCACATTTTTTGGTAACAGGAGATAGCAAACATAGAACACGTCATTTGACAGCTGTTTGATGTACACTCTACCCAATGATCATCACTAAAGATACACTGAATAGCCCTATTAAACTTTTATATGATTTGGCAAAAATAAACCTATTCAGTGTTTGAGGAATTAAAAATAAAATGGGGGATAGAAAAGAATTGACGATTCGAAGCAATTTTTAGCCTCGACCGACCCTAAATCAAAATTTCATCCAAATCCTTCCTAAATATTAAGAGTAACAGTCATTCAATCGCAATACCATTACAGTAATAACAGTATACAGATTTTTCCAGAGCCGAGAGTGTGGCGGTCCAGACACTGTTTTATATGTTCAGTGTAAACACTCGCAGAATGACAAGGGTGTTTGCGAACTAGTCTAGAGTATACTCTTGTTCCAAGAACATGCAGCTTTAATATTTCCGGGTTTCAAACATATGCGTAGATTTGATATTTTTTTTCTTTTTTTATGATATTGGAAGGCAAAGAAAAAGACGAATTTCCTGATGGTAAATAGTTCACAACTAGAGACACCAAAGGTGGAAATGGTGCGTTGCCAACCTGAGGCCGGGATGTAAGGCATCCAGCAAAAGTAAATTTACCGGTACTTTACCCTTCAAACCGGAACACCTCAACAGCAAGCACTGACGTTATGGTGATAGGAACAAATAGGGCGGTGGTACCAATCCGGCCGAGCCGTTGCGAAACTCTACCACCTAGTCAGATGTCACGGTATTAGTGACAGTAAGCCTATGCTCGCCTTTTACTAGCTGCCTGGCATAGGAAGGCAGATGGTCTAGTCTACGAAGAAACCCGGACCAATACGGGGATCCAATTATCTTACTCTTCCTAAACAACTGGACGGATTTAGTTTAAATTTTCTATGTATTATTTATTGAGTTCTTAGATGGATTAAAAACACAATACCAGTATATCACCAAATTAAAACGAAATGAAGTTCGCCGAAACGGCTAGTTTTATATAATAAAGCACCAAAATAACATTAATTTAATAACACCATTACACACTACCATACATCTGATACACACACATTTTGTTTGTGGTGTTGATGTATCATCAAAGAGATTAATAATTTGCCAAGGACATAACATGAGCCTGATTAGTTTGGGCTTTTCCCCAATTACTTCATAGGACGTCATATTATCTAGTCCTAGTTTCACAAGGCATTAGCCTTTCTGTCTATAAATACGAAACGAACGAACGAATATTTCAAGAACGGCTGAATCGATTTGGCTAAAAACTGATTAAGAGGTAGCTTGAAACCAGAAAACTGACATAAGATACTTCTTATCCCGTTGAGATGAGAGGAAACTAGGAAAAACAAAATTTAATCACTTAATTTGTTAACTTTAACGTAGGAATAAATGTACATTTATAAAAGAAAAACATGTTCGTTACACTATTTATAACTCAAGAACGGCTTAACCGATTTGGCTAATAATTTATTGAGAGGTTGCTTAAAACCAGGCAACTTACATAAGAATAATAATATTATCCCTTTCAGATGAGAGGAAACTAGGAAACACAAAATTTAATTTTTTCCCATACAAACTGAATAGGTGGAATGACGTTCGCCGTAACAGCTAGTAGATTACAAAATTATTATTTAGAATACCAAAATCGAAACGTCGCTTACATTAAAATATTTCACAAATTATTGAAAAAAATATTTTAACGTGTACTTTTACTGTTACGTGTAAAGGTATACTGTTACATCTACTATTCGCTATTCTCTGACGAATGCTGTAACTAACTATTCAAGCTACTAAATCGTATAGAGCACTTAATGGAATAAAAATTCTAATCAATTACGTGTATAACTATGCCCCACAGCAACCAAACTACAAAGTATTTTTTGAAAAAAAAACAAGGAATTTAGGAAATCCTTAAAAGTCCGACCAACATTGACAACTTGAAAATAAAGGATACACAAACACACAAAAGGTATATATTGTAAAGGTTTATTCATTCGACCTATTCCTAGCATCTTCCTGCCGCGCATGAGTTCTCCTGCTCTTCGATGCTTAAGCGTGGTTCTATTCGTGGATCTACACCAGACACTAAAGCTTTTTAAAATATAATCTCTATTTATAAACGTGCACTATTTTATTCATTGTTTATGTAGTTTATATGCAGCAAACTAAAAGAGAAACATTTTTCTGATACAATTATACTGTACGTGTGTTTATCTCCCTGAACGGATATACAGATTTTGATTAGGTTTTTCGTGTATATTTGGATAAGTTCCTGGATAGTTTGAAAACAGAGATACGAAGCCCAATAGCCAGTATTTTTATAACTTGAACGTACAAACATACCTATTTCTTATAATTTGCTATTTAAAAAGTTTGTATTTTTGAAGATGACGTACTTTATTTTTGCTCAGTATGCCTAAGTTTTGTTAATATATTATTAATGTTTGAAAATATCCATATAGAGTAACTGTAATAAAATTAAATCAAGTGCAAATTTAAAATGATTTTTTTACTGTATCTATTATTTCATAAAAGACAAAATTTACTGAAATTAGTTTTAATTATAGTATATTTTAGCTTACCGACCGCGACCATAGCCAATTGGAACAAAATTGGTCGAAATTCTTTTTTTTTTTTGAATTGGGTAATATGTTGCTTACCGCGAGGTTTTTATAACTTCATCGGACTCAAAACCAGCTGGTTTTGTACTCGTAGCCGACCCGCTGAACTTCGTTTTAAGTTGACAGCTAATATCAATAGATTAACAAAATATTTGTGACTGTATAAAAAAACCTATTTTCCCAGTTTTTCTCGTAATAAGAACCTTCCAAAAACTTATCTAGACTTATCAAAAATATGCATAATTTAAGAGTCGCAAATATTCAAAAACTTCGATTTTATAAGTAAGTCATCTTAGTACTTAGTACACAAAAATGATGTATTTTCCTTTATTCCCCGCGATTCCTTCACCAGATCCAGGCCTGGTGATATGGGGTACCTGAGAAGTACGCTTTTTTACACATTCAGTCTTTTACACTTTAAGAAATCGATTAACATACATAAAAAACATGTATTGTTGACGTTTTCATTTATATTGTGATAGGTGGACAGTACTTTTCTTTAATTAAAGCCCTGTTCTGATAGTGATGCATTAAATGAATATAATAACTTGCACTAATGTTTACAATGCTGAATGTTGAAAGCGTGGATGACAACTTTAAGTTACCGGGTACAAAAAATTGCCATTGTAATATCTTTTTGGATTTTAATATTATGAATATAAAAAAATATATAAAAATCGAAGACATAACCTTCTTCCTTTTTCAAATACGGTTAAAAGTTAACAGAACCGGATAAGCTATTTGCATATTATAGCGTGACTAGTTGAAATATACTTAGTAAAAAGCATTAGGCATTTGAATTGTCCTGTTTGTTTTCCTCTTTTTTAGATAGATTCAGAATACATCAGACTATCCTTGGGAATATTCAGATTTTATACGTCGTTTTAAACGTGTATAATTATAATGTTAATTTCGGCTATAAATAAGTCTGTATGTTTTTCTATTGCCTAATTATCTATGAATATTTTATACTAGTTGCTGCCGTCTGCTGCCGTTGTTGAAGAAGCTTGTTTTCATATTTTTTTATTATGAGTTAAAAAAAGTATCTTCACGCCCATGTGCCTAAATAGGTAGTCAGAGCCATAACCATAACCCACGACTAGCTGAAAATTAATAGTTCAAACTCAGCAAAACTAAAAACATCGACTCCAATGTCACGATTTAAACATTCTTATTCCGAATGGTAGCCCATGAGTCCAAGCTTATGATCGGTTATCGGGTATTAGATATGACGTGCATCACGGCCATTATACATACAAACAATACACATACAAAAAGACAGACAGGCAGACATAAAATTCTAAAAATGCTAATGATATGTTTTGACCTTCCATTTTTTCATTAGCTTGCACTTATTTTTAATATATTCAGTGTACAGGGTTCACTCTTCTACAGTTTAATTTGTATATACGTAACGACAAATATTTTTTTCATATACATAAAAGAAGAGTGTTATAAGTTGGACGTAGCAGTGTATATGTCTGTCTATCACTGGCATCAAAACTCCTTAACGAATGGTCCAATTCTAAGTGGATTTTAAAATTTAAAAGTTGACGTTCTTAGCTACATTTTGAATATATATACAGTGTATTTAAATTATTTATTTTTCAGCTTAACTAAGACAAAAATATACAAAATATGTTCGTTTATTTTTTTCAGTTGCAGCATAATCAGAACAGAACAGATTTAGTGAGATAGTGATATTTCATTTTATTGTTATAATATAGGAAGGTAAGCAGACGGACTTCCTGATAGTAAAAAATTCACGCCGCCTAGAGACACCTAAGGCGGTAATGGAGCGTTTCCAACCTGAGGCTGGGATATTAGGCCTCGAGCAAAAGTAAATTTAAAGGCTACCTTGTCCTCTGAACTGGAACAAAGGCAAGCACTGACGTTATGACTGCAAGAATAAGTAAAGTTGTGGTACCGATCCGGCCGAGACACTGCGAAACTCTACCACCTAGTCAGATACGAGTATTACAGTATTGGTGCGGGTAAGCCTATGCTCGCGTTTTACGCGCTGCCTGGCAAGAAGACTAATCTATTCTGCAAAGAAGTCCGGACTAAGATTTCCAGCAGCAAGCTTCTTTTAGAAGCAATTGCTGTCTGTACAAACGTTTTATGCTGTCTTTACCTGTACTGCAATAAGTTGCAAGTTTTAAAGCTCAACGTCGTAAAAGACTTCTAGCGATCTCATTTTATCCAGCAAAATTGCAGATAAAGTTTGATGTAGACCATAATACTCTACAATTTCTGTATAAGATACGACATAGAGAAACGTTTTGTAGCTAAATAATATCTCTTTATCTTAAAACAAAAGTGAAAATGAAATAAAGTAATGATAACTAACATAATGTAAAACGATTTACTATATGAATACTCATAATTATCATTATATCTTCAAAATATCATTATATCATAAACAATATTGTATCAGTCAGAGAACAATCTCGTCATCGTCATTCATAATATCATTATTCATTCATTTATTCAATTTTACTCTTGAAAAATAATTGATAAATGAATGGTTATATTAATAATGACGATGACGATCATGTTTAACACTCTGAACGATACAGGATCGTTTATGATTTAATGATATTAAAGATATAATGATTATCACGATGATACAAGTTTATGCAAAGACGATCCATATTTACTAAAAAATAAAACTACGGGTTGCACTCCGGGAGTGCCGGCAGAAGTGAAATCTTGAATATTAACGTCGTGCATTTTTGATATCTTGGGATGGTTAGGGAATAATTTTGCACGAATTACTTTAATTATCAGTATGAAAGTACTATCATTTATAAGGTAGAATACAATATTCATTTATTGCGCTATCGTACACAAACATGGCAACCCGAACATTCGCGCAAGCACCCTGCGCCATCTTACGAATTTTCGACCAGGTCACGTGTCCTGACGCGAGTTTAGAAATTTTTAGCAATTCCAAAAAAGTGCTCAACGCGGCTAAAGAAGTTTTCACTTCAAAAATTTTGTTACGATTTTAATGGTGCTATTTTTGCCAAATTGGTGAACAGAATACACTTGACTTTTCACTTCTCATATTTGTTTTTACCTTAAACTCCGGAACTTCGATCTCTCCAACTCGTATTCTAGTTACAATTATTACGACGTTTTATTCATAGCTTTAAGCAAGTTAGGTAGTCTCGAATACCAAGTGTTAAGTGTTTAAGATTACTAAATTAATGAATATGTTAAGTTATTTATGTCTATCTTAACTTTATGTTATGATATCGTTAAAACCTGTGGTTGTACCTTCAAAACGTAAGATATAGAGACAATGGTGGTAATTTCGCTGTGCACACACTAAACTAATTTTAAATTATCCCTCTCTTCTTTCAATTAAAATATCAGAACGAGACAAAATACTTTTAGAGCTTTCATATTAGTCTGTATACGACATTTCTATAGATGTTTAATCTATCACCCGGAAAAAGTCCGGTTTTTTGACATGTCCGGACTAATTTGACATGTCTAAAATGTTCCATCTCTTTTGTTTTTGTTTCATTTGAAAAAGACGGCATGCATCTAAAATAAGTTTAGTTTGTGAACAGCATAATCACCACCATTAACCCTCATAAATTACCGCTGATTAAACGTTAACTGCATCACGACGGTGGCGGTCTCTATGTTACATTGAGGTGCCAGAAATAGGCAAGAGAATGGAAACCAATCAAAGGGAGTCGTCGCACCACAGGTATTTAGCCGCCTGTGAAACTAAACTATATTTAATATTGCCATCCAACCAATAACAAGCTAAACTCGAATGACGTGGAACCCAAACCCAAATTGGTTGAAAACCCAATTTTAGACAAAAGTTTATTAGACAAAAAAGTTTGTTACACCATTTATGACTTAAGAGCAGCTGAACCTATTTCTCTAAAAATTGATAGGGAGGTAGATGAGAACCAAAAGACGGAAATAAGATAATTTTATTCCGTTCGACGTTTTCATTTCTTCATAAAAACTGAACGGGCGAAACGAAGCACACCGGAGCAACTAGTTGTATTACAAAAATTGAAGGTTAAAGGTTAAACGTTCCAATTACTTGGGAAATTTAGAACACATAGTCAGCGTGTCAAGCGAAGTTAAAAAAATGAACTTATAATCTTTATATATACATATAATTCTTCTGTGAGTGTGTATGTCACTGAACTCCTTCTAGATGACTGGACCGATGTCGATGAAACTTTTTGTATGTGTTCTAGGGAATTCGAGAATGGTTTAGATTCACAATTTGGTCCACTGGAAAATAATAATAAGTAGTTGTTGATTTTAGAATGTTTCACATCGGATCCGACAGACTGCGCTACTGTCTAAACATTAATGTCAAGCGATACGACGTTTGCTGGGCCAGCTAGTATTCTATAAATTATTTCAAGCAACTTTTGAACCCCTCATAATTTAAAATATGGACTATTTAACATCATGCTACCACATTCAATTGTACTGCAAATAGGCAAAAATCTCAGGAAAAGACTAGTATATACTATAACAATGACTAGAATAAGTATTCGCAATAACAATAATAAAAACGTTCATTATTGCGTATTGTAAACCAGTAGAATAATTGAAAGCGCCTCTAGTGGAATTAAATAAAAACAACTATATATATTTGCTAGCGTGATATTGAAATTAGTCCTTGCGACAACTCATATTCGCGATATAGATTTTTTTGTGTTTAGTTTAGTAGTTTTTTTTAAGTTAATATGGCCATAAAATTTAGGCCTTGCTGCCACGTCTTCCGTATTAATTATTTCTTATACCTACAGACATTAGTCACATGTCTTTCGTATTATTTATTCTTATATTCTCTATCACTATTTAAAAAGTCACGTCAGGGTCTTGAGTAAAGCGGTAGTCACTTTACACAAGCTCACTTTGGGAGGTTTGGCGGCAGCGAGGAACTGTGCAACTGTGTTTGTGCAACAAAATAAAACTAATTCCCACCTAAATTAACTAATTTCACTCATAATTTACACTAAATTCAATAATTATGAAAAAATACGACCATCTTTATTCACGATGGCGCCAAAACTCCTTTTTCCCTTTTTTTGAGTTAATTTGTACTTTTCTGGAACCTGCTAAGATCTTTAGGCTATGCTGCCACGTCTTAAATATTAATAAATTATTTATTAATTTACTTCTTATTAATTTCTACTTTTAACTTCTTTTATCTTAGAGATTGGATGGAACCCTCGAAAAGCGCGCCTTCCCCCTTCGGCCGTTCCCGCTACCCCTTATTAGATTATTTTTTTAATTAATGGAAGGTTAAAAACTGTCATATTTCCTAATGGTATGAAATACACGTTACCTTAAGCACAGGATAAGTATTACTGCTACGTACAGAAAAAAAAATGTACAAAACGCAAGCAAACTTAAATCTTGAAGTGTGTAATAATAGCTCATACTGCGCTATACTTGCAAATTATTTGTTTATTATTTGACACTAAAATGTAATAAAATGACCTTAGCGACAGCAACGAGTGGTCGTTTTGGCTAGTTATTTATTTAGTACTGCATTTTCTAATAACTTATTCATAACAAAACAAAACTTTTAGTAAGTAACTTTAAGTTTACTAATTGAAGGCTACTTTTTATACACGGATATTAACCTGTTTGATCGGACATTCTTTGTAGCCTGTAATTTTCAATTCAATAATTATTCTATTGTGCATTATCGATTTGAAAAATTTATAAAGTATCCAAACTCATTTGAAACGATTCTTCATTTTTTAGGCACATATTCTGATGGTAAGAAACAACCTTGGTCAGACACCATAGATGTTACAGGTGCGCCACTGTCCTGCGGCCGGGATGTTACGCCGATTGTGCAAATCTACCAGCTACCCTACCCTCCAGACCGGAATATGACAGAGTTATTATGACGGCATGAATAGATAAGTGGATCCCTACTTAGGCAAGTTCTTACACAGCATTCTATAACCAGCGGTTTTGTTGGTACTTATTTATATTTTAACCAGTGCTCGTTTCTTATGAGCTACCCGGCTGAGAGACAGAAGGTGTATTCTACTCACCGAACCTAGACTAACACGTGAAAAAAAATCATGAGAGTTTCTAAGCCCGGGAATCGAACCTAAGGGTTCAGGCAGTCAACGATAATTTCTACAGAGGCGAGTGGCCTCTGTAAAACATGAAAAATAACCCATATTTTAAATTTAATAAACAACAACTAGTAGCGGTAGCAACTACCCCGTGTTGGTCCGGGCTCCTTTGCAAGAATAGACCATCTGCCTTTCTTGCCAGGCAGCTCGTAAAAGGCGAGCATAGGTTTATCATCACTAACATCGTGACATCTGACTAGGTGGTAGAGTTTGGCAGCGACTCGTCCGGATTGGTACCACCGCCTTACCTATTCCTGCCGCTATAACGTCATGACGTGTTCCGGTTCGGAGGGTAAGGTAGCCGGTAAACTTACTTTTGCTCGAAGCCTAACATCCTAACCTCAGGTTGGTAACGCACCATTACCACCTTTGGTGTCTATAGGCGGCGTGAATTTCTTAACATCAGGAAATACGTCTGCTTGTTTGCCTTCCTATAACATAAAAAAATTAGGTATAGATATAATTTATGTTCATTATAGTGTACCTACATATATACAATTAAAACAGTGATTGAAAACATGTTGAGAACGTAAGAGGAAAATATTGTCATGTTATAACTTAATTCTGCATTCGTAAATCCATACTAATATCATAAATATGATAGTGTGTCTCTTCCATAGCTTAACTGCTTGACCGATAGTAATGAAATTTGGCATGTAATGATGAATTCCGTGTTTAAACATAGGGTGTTTTTAGGGTTCCTTACTCAAAGGGTAAAAACGGGCTCTATAACTAAGCCTCCGCTGTCTGTCTGTCTCCAGGCTGTATCTCATAAACCGTGATAGCAAGAGAGCTGATTTTTTTCACAAATTACGTATTTTCATTGTCGCTGTAACAACCAATACTAAACATAAAAAATATATATTTAGGATCCCCATTCAATAACCGTGTTTTTTCGTATTTTTTGCCCAATATTAAAAACGGTAACAGGTAGACGCTTCAAATGTTCACAGAATATTTATTTGTATATTATTTTTCAAAATAAACTATTAAATAACAATAAAGTAAATATTAAAATATAAATCCCATAAAACAAACGTATTTTTAATAGATAGATAGTACGGAACCCTTCGTGCGCGAGTCCGACTCGCACTTGGCCGGTTTTTTCCACTAATCGACCTCCAAAAAAACTCTAATGGGAGATGAATCTTTGTATGAAAATCTAAAGTTAACCAAAGTTGCTGTCCAAAGTAACAACTCTGTCCATTTTCATACAGGATTTTGAGTAAATATTATTCGGAGAATAAAATTCAGTTCAAAGGATGTAGATGGCCATAATGGACATAAAGGCCCAGAAAACTTAAACACATCTTAACTGTTACTGAGGTGATCCGGTTAGAGCTGGAAGTTAATCTTGTTTGTCAATTGAGAGCGGAGACGCGAGGTCCGCGCCGGCAGCGTAATCGAGTTACCCGGCCGACCGGGTGTTGCCAGTGTAACCCTGGCTGCGGGGACTTATATGGACACGGTTCACTAAACCTATACTATTTAACTTGAGCATCACGCAAAAGTGACTGGGCCTGCTTGATGTAATTTTTTTAACACATTCATGTTGGGTCCATAATTTTTTTAAACGGTCCAAAAAACGGACCAAAAATTAAACGGTATTTTTTGTAGTTTCGTAAACCAATACTAATTACCTTGAGCATCACACAAGAGTGGTTGGGCCTTCTTGGTGTGTTTTTTTTTTAAACTTTCATGGACCCAATACCAAAAATTAAATTGTCTTCAATAGTTTTGTAAACCAATACTAATTGACTTGAGCAGCACGCAAGAGTGATTAGGCCTACTTGGTGTAAATTTTTTTTAAAAATTTAACGACCTAAACCAAAAAATTTAAACTGTATTTCCATGGTTTCGTAAACCAGTACTAATTACCTTGAGCATCATACAAGAGTGATTGGGCCAACTTGGTGTGTTTTTTTTTTCAAAACGTTAATGGACGCGATACCAAAACTTCTACCGTATTTTCGTAAACCAATACTAATCAACTTGAGCAGCTCGCAGGAGTGATTAGGCATGTTGGTGTAATTTTTTTTCAACACAATCATAAACCTAATACCAAAAATTAAACGATCTTTTCCATAGTTTTCTAAACCAGTACCAATTAACTTGAGCTTCACGCAAGAGTGATAGGGCCTGCTTGGTGTAATTTTTTTTCAACACAATCATGGACCTAACACCAAAAATTAAACGGTTCATAAAAAAAACAACGGTCCGTAGCTTTGTAAACCTTATCAGTTTAACTTGAATATGACGCAAGAGTGATTGGGCCCAAATGGTTTATTTGTGTTTTTTAATTCAAAAATTTTGTTGACCCAACACCGAAGTCAAACGGTCTATTGTTTTGTAAAATGAAATTATATTAGTAGTGTCTCTATTACTAGTGATAAAATGCTGTAGCTTGCTTAATTAGGGACACTTTGCCGTATCTGTTCGTTGCGTAATAATAAGTGTATGGTACAAGTCGCAAGTTCGGAGGGCAAAACTTATACATTGGATCTAAAAAGCCACGCAAAGAAAAGCGACGCATATACGCGTCAGTATCAGCTTTGGTATCTCAAGGTCCTTCATTAGTCCAGTGCTTATTCGCTTTTTTCTTCATTAAAATAGTTTTTGTAGTGTACTTAATAGTGCCAACATTACAAAAATTTATAGGTCTCAAACCGATTCGTATCAAGTTGTAGTAAATATTTTTACTCCAAAAAAGGCAACCAAACAGATTTTAACTTGATAAGAAATACCAGTCCATAGACGACAAAGATACCAATGATAAATTATCGCCATTATGATAAACATCTGTAAGGACAAAAAGTAAAGTATCTTCACGCCCATATCTCAGAAGACGTAGGCAGAGGCACAACCAAGTCACCCATGACTATAGATACTATGACTTACAATGTGATAGGTGGCAAGCCTATCGCCAACCAGGGACATATTCAATTCAACGTTATTTTTATAAGAACATTGAAGTTACTCATTTTTTATTTTTTTTTGAATTTCAGGGATCGAACCCAGGACCTCAAGAAGTCAGTCCGAGGCCAGTCTACTCAACCACAGGGGCGATATATAAGGATAACATTTTGTTATATGAAATGTAAACTACATTTAAATTGTATCATTTTTAGAAGGGTTGCAGAGTTGTACCCAAATTTGATGTAGCCTTTCAGTAAAATATTCATAGCTCTGTAAGTCGTAGCATTACTTATTAATCTGTTTCAAACTATCGAAGCACAGCAATTTACAAAATATTATCCACACGAAATCATGACAATGTTCTGCCAAATCTTACGCTCAAAGTATTTTGTCGAAAAGTAAAAAGTATTTTGTCGAAAAGAAGAGTGTGTAAGTCGCAAATTTTGGAATAGCTTACCTCTGCTTTTGAACATATGGGTAAGTATAACGATGTGAACAATACGATATGTAAAGTTGTACAGTTGTACGAGTACTACTTAAATTATGCGCTTCGGCTTTACACTTTTTAGTTTTTACTCTTTTTACACTTTATACTTTTTTTAAAATTGGCTGACCTAATCTAGATTTAAGCGAAATGATTGATTATGTTATATAGATATATCTTAAAGATACATTCGGATTTCCGAATCTTGACGAATATAGCTGAAGTGCATAATTTAAATGATTCTAATATATATTGTTTTACAACTAATTCTTTTTTTTTAATTGTAATAAAACGACATGTATCAAATTTTAATGTATTTAATTAATTTAAGTTAATACTAAAAATAGTAAAAATACATACATACACATAAATATATTTACGCCAAGTTCCATTCGAAGTTGGCAGAGAGTATCGAGTGCCAGATCTCACTATTCTGGCAAACCTGTCTGGCTTCTTTCACATTCATTTTTCTTTTCATACAAACACGCCGGTTTCGGAGACTCTTGACACCACCCTCGGATAATATCCGAGTGATCTGATCGTGGAATGTCAACCTTAGTCTCCCCGGGTACCTACATTCATCCACATTCGCATTGTATATCTGCTTTGTCAATCTTTCGTATGTCATTCTTTCTACATGACCGAACCAGTGGATCATGGCCCTTTCCCATTTTAACACCAACGTTTCCTTTCAATCCCACTCTTTTTCGGATCTCACTGTTAAGAATGCGATCAGCGAGCGTTACACCACAGATTTTTCGTAGCGCTCTCATTCCGACCGCGTTAATAAAAATAGTCATGTTATAATTCATTTTAGAAGAAGGCAAGCCCGCTAAGTTTCTGTCAATGGATCTTCTAAAGTAAATCTTCTAAATTTCAATCCCTAAGGGATCCGATATATATATGTATTCACAGTTACAGCTCCTTCTCAGAAACTGTAACAACAAATACTAGAAGAATTTCCACAACTTCATTGCTCGCCACCGTCCCGTTAACTGAATTGGGTATAAATCAATTAAAGTCGATCCCAAATTACGAATCCCAAAATACGGATCTTTTATCTATAGAGATATTGGTATATTTATTACAATTTGACCAGAACAGTACTTTGTACCCTGTCGGGGGCTCGACCATGACCCGTTATTGTTACGTCAGTTTACGTACGCCACACATCATACGGCGCCAAGGTCACGGTGTTTATTTCGACAAGCTAAACAGTTCATTCAAATTTGGAAAATATTAGATTAACTCTTTTTTGTTGGAAGGTAAGTAAATAGATATATTATCAAATACAATATTATAAAAATATCCTATATCTACCAAAAGAGATGCGTTGCCAATCTAACGCTGGGATTGCTGGGAACTTATCTGCAATTCCGTAATAGTGAGCACTGAAGTTATGTTAGTAGGACCGCTAGACTACAGAGGCGACTTATTAGGATCATCAAGCCTTTATATAAGAAGTGTATAATCATACAAAGATGAAGCTGGAGCAAGAAATAAAAGAAGAGACGCGAGTCAAATGCACAAAAACTTATAAATAACAATGACCATTATAAACTTTACATAGCCATTACATCCATAGAAACTTATATTATTATTGGTCGTTAACTAGATCTAAATAAGGTAAAGGAAGATCTTAAAGAAATTATTGTTGTAAGATTAAGGTTGAAAAACAGTATCCTTGTCACATTTAGAAACGTTACCCGTGTTTTAATTTGAAAGTGGAACATATTGGTCTATGAATATAGTGGGAAAGCTATGCCATACGTAGAAACATAATCCATATTTTAAGATCATATTAAATGAAATTAAATTTATTTGTCGCGCAAAATAGGACAACAGTGTCTAGCGCTCTATAAATATAGTTGAAAATCTAAGTCGTACCACAACCCTTATTTTGAGATCAAAGTCGAACAATATCAAAAGGTCCACAAAACATCAAACATATATTAAAAAACGCAACCCTTTCTTTTGAGACAAATGTTACAAAATCAGCGTAGAACAGTGCAGTCACAAAATGGAAAATCTATGCCCTACGAAGAAATGTAAGTCATATTTGAAGACGAATATGGAAATACCGTACAATGGTGGTAATTTTGTTGCGCACTCGCTAAACTAATTTTAAGTTATCGATAATTTCTTTCCATGAGAGCAATAGCAAGAGACATTGATTAAAAACATCACGAGTTGACATGTCCGAACTAATCTGACATGTCTAAAGTGTTCCATCTCGTTTGTTTTTCTTTCGTTTGAAAAAGACAGCAAGCATCTAAACTAAGATTAGTCTGTGAACATCAGAATCACCACTATTATTTTCTAATTAAAAGGCACTCCTACAAAATCATGCGGTGATATCTAAGTCTATTAGTATCGTATTGCAAGCTCGTTAATTTTAAGTGTACACTACAACAAGTTATCACTATCATGCGGAGATAAGCTGTGATAATTATTCACATCATTCACTGCACTGATAGTAATATCATAAGTCGTTACCGTGTTACTTATTACCTCGATGTTATCATAGATTAACGTTATAACTGGTAAAATCTTTAATTTATAATTTAAAAGATTTAGTACATGTTTGTTTGTTAGGATTGTCTTCATATCCTTAATGTCTACAACGAATTTAATACAACATCAGATTCATTTTTATCTATCAACTTTATTAATGTAAACATTTCACATATCTTATTTGTTTCTTTCATTGAATTCTTTAAAAAACTATCTATTATTCTTTATTTGCCGTTTCCTTTAAAACTTACAGTTTTAGCGGAATCGACAGAATTGTTCGAGTATTTTTCTATTTGTCCTATATTTTGCGTGATCAATTCAGTGATACTAACAAATAATGAGGAAAATTTAAAGAAGCAAAAACAATTATGATTTTAAATGTAGCTGCCAATCCGGATTATTACTTTATTATGGGTAAAAACTTTTAATGTCGCATTTTTAATCCGCTTAAAAAATTAGAATTTAAACAAAAATGATCTAAACATTGATCTTAGGCTGAATAAAACGTATATACGTGTTTTGGTTGTTCTGTTGGAGGAAAATGCTCCTAAACGCAACGCTGGATAAGCGGTTTGGCGGAGAGCCAAATTTTTATCGAAATTAAAACCCAAACCGAGTCTGCTCGTTCACTTTGGACAATGGTGTATGGCTCATCACTATTACATTTTTATTTTTGCAAATAGTGAACCATAAAAGATTGCATCAATAAAACTACGAAGTTTAAATAGCTTACAGCAGCAATGTCTATCATGATATTCTCGTAACTAACAGATGCAACAAAAAAGGCTTATGACATTTGAAGGCAAACAATCAGACGGATTTCCTAATGGTAAAAAATTCACGCCGCCTAGAGACACCAAATGTGGCAGCGCGTTTCCAACCTGAGGCCGGTATGTTACGTCTCGAGTAAGTTTACCGGCTACCTTACCCTCCAAACCAGAACACGTCATGACGTTATGGCGGCAGGATATTTTCGCGTTTCGCGACATTTAAAATTAGAACTTGTAGTAAACACTTCAAATAACGAAATATATATTTTTAAGTATGTCTCTAATACATGTTGCAATATCTTGGATTTCCGTAAAAGTTTAATAAAATAAAATCTATTTGGCGAATGCTTCGTTGTCTTAAAAGTTTAGGAACTCTAATAAATTTGTGAACTCTGGCCATATTTATTGACATTGTTAACCTCTTTTGAGAAATCGTTAT
Source organism: Calephelis nemesis (assembly GCA_002245505.1). Taxonomy (NCBI): domain Eukaryota; kingdom Metazoa; phylum Arthropoda; class Insecta; order Lepidoptera; family Riodinidae; genus Calephelis; species Calephelis nemesis. The sequence continues at coordinate 296,492 of NJDD01001239.1, read as the reverse complement.
ACGTTTAACGTTGCCACAGTCTTAATACTAACAGTCGGCCGACTCATGTACTTGCACAGAGCAACGCTGGGGGGAACGCGGGGAAGCGAGCGGCAGGGTCAGCGAGCGCAAACTCCATACAGTTTGCGCTCTCTATCTAGAAGGGTTTGCACTCGTTATTTGTTAAAAAATATGCTATAGTGTATTTTATTATAATGTAATACTTGCTGTCTTGTAAATTTATAATGGTTTACAGGATGTGTTCCGTTTTCATTCGTAAATAAGCCATCCGGCTTGCTGACGTTTCGTCCACAAAATTTTCATCAGCAATGGATGAAACGACACCTTTTTATTTTATTATTTTTCCACTGTTGATTCGTACAACATTATTTTTTTTTTACAGTCAGATACAAAGCTTTAACAAAATAAAGTGATCCATTTAGGTATATGTTTTAAAATTATATATATAAATTGATACATCAAAATCACCAATTAAGTCAAGATTTAATTAAAAAAATTTTACACGTATGATGAAGTTTAGCAGATAATAGTAATTAGTAGGTATAAAGTTAAAGTGGGTAAAACAAATCCAAATATTTTATGGATAGCATGGTGAAAATTATTTCACTCTTACGTGCGGTACGAAGCAAAAAAGCTTTATTATGGATTCATAAATATATCACATACTGCGAATTATGATGAATGATTTTAGTTTGAATTGATTATATCTGTGATTAAACATAGTAAGTAGGTAATGCCAAATCAATGTAGCTGTTGTCAAATATATATATATATATATATATATTGTTATTATATTGTTCATTAGCATACAACTTTTTCATCTGACTGTACTAAACAACTTCAATAATTTGATAGTGAACGAATCGTCGGTGAAATAATTATATAATAAAATAAAAGGTGTCGTTTCGTCCACTGTAGATGAAAATTTTGTGGACGAAACTTCAACAAGACCATCTCGGTTTCATTATTAACTTCACATTTCTTGTTTGCCATTTTAAAATAAAACTTTTAGATGAAATGTTTAAAATGTTATTATTTGACAACCCTGACCCTTGACTGACTTGCCGTGAGTAGGTATATAAAATGTCGGCATGAATTCAAGAACAAAGGAGTTGGACTACTGGTAGGTAGAGATCTTAATACTGTGACGTTGCAGTGCAATAAAAAAGTCAGATATTCTAAAACTGAAATTAGTATGCTTATTTGCTATTTAAAATTTTAAAATCATTTTTCATGTTTTGACATCTACTGTTCCTAACATACATTTTCTTAATCAGCCACGATTCTACAGCCTCGTTACTATTTTCAGTAAGTACCTATATTTTAATTGATAGTTTTATTTTCTATAGGGTCTTCAGCTCTGACTATTTTGTTTTCAACATCATCCAGATTTTCATAATCACTAATAGGTACCTACTGTGTTTCAGAGTTTGAAAAAAATTTTGGACTGTACTTATAATCAATGTGAAACTTCTCCGCCATAAGTATATTTGTTTTAACAATATTTTTATAATCTTAAGAGTTTTATTTGCATTTGCAAGTTTTCTAGTTCGTTTATCTCATACGTATTATGGAGCTCATCGTTAATTCACCTTATACCTAGTTTAGGTGATAACATCTCTAAAACAGTCATACATCCCCAATTGCTTGCTGCTTCGGACTGTGGTGAAATTATTTTTATTTTTAGCTTTTATTCATAGCAGCTTTTTATTTTATATATTATTATTACAATCCCAATTCTTTATTTTCTAAGAATGTATGTATGCAGATTTATATACAGCCTGTACTGCTGAAAGAATTTAAACGTAGGTACCTATAAGGTTCCGTTAGAGCCGTCTTTAAAGTTCATACCACACTTGTATTGTTTGTTCTTAAATTACGACGTAAATTTCTTTCGAATTATCTATTAAAAATATGTAATACAACTACGAAGATCGAAAAACAGCAGGTTAGACGAAAACGAGTCCAAAGAGTTTCAAACACCACTCAGTTGTTTTCTTCAGATAGTGCAATTAAATTATTACTAAGAAGCTTTTTACAAATTTAAGTAGATATTCAAATTTGACATACCTACCTAGACATTAAAATATTTTTTTCGCTAACTGACGCAATTCTAACTAGGTACTACTGATAAATAAGGAAACGCTTAAGTGGCCACTTATCTTTTAAAGGTGAGATTTTGAAAGAGATTTTAATTCAGATTAATGTCTTTATTCCGTTGAAAATGAAATATTTTAAATAGAATGTACCAGGAAAACGTCGTGTCGCATAAAGATAGACAAATACTTGTTCCTTACTCCAGTTGGAACAATATTTGAATAGCTTAAAATGGCAACATATAGGTATATTTACATAAGAACACTACAATTGACACAAACAAAACTCGTTAGAGCTGTGGTATTTCAAATTAATGGATTCATTTGTTTTAATTAACTTGTTCAAGGCTAACAAATCTAAGCTAAAAAGTTTATTGAAAAATAACAAACGACCTTGTCACATGAAAATACTTTCGCATTTCACTCACATCGAAGTTGAAATTCGACAGCCGCCCGAAAATGAAATCACGTGAAAACGTAATTGAAAACTATGAGATGAAGGTTTCTTGTCGACGACAAAAAATAATTTTACTAGCACATTTGTGTTGTGGCCTTCTACCATTACGTAGCATTGACGCTCGTTACACGCTCAGCACACTATACTGATACAGGTTTTGATTGATATAAATGAGCCCATACGACTTATTTAACAGATAACGTCGTAAAACACAGATGTGCTAACAAAAATTCCTTATCTGCAAATTTTTCCACATAATTGAGCCTTTGGATAGAAGGTCTATTTCCTTGGAATGTCAGTAACACATTGAAATACTCAAGAGAAGCGGAAGCCGTGCTAAATATAGGTAAATCGGTGTCGAGTCGAAACTTTAAACTGTTCTGAAGATTATTTACGAGCTCATCCAGTGCTCAACAGTCGCATTGCTAGACTTACATTGCTATTTTGTAACTTTTCATAACAATAGCTTATACTAGAATTTTAAAACGGGAATTATTTAGCACACTAAAACTTTAATAGCAAAATTCTAGGAGTTGAAAATAAATCAGCGCTTTTCGGCAATTTATCCAAAAATCTATCCCACTTTGAATCTTAAGGTCATTGTGTATCGATCTCCAATAAATGGGGCCCGCAACGTTCGCACCAAAGCGCCGACTCAGCACTATGCAACCACATATCACCACAAGACACAGCACCGACCCACTTGTCCACCCCTTCGTGACGATCAGTGTCACTCGCCAGACCCTCCGGGAAGAAGGTCCGGAGGGGTCGATCGAAATCGCGATGGCTACAATGCGGCAAAATAGTGCGGGCGTGTGAAATAAGCGGAGCTCGGCGGCAAGCGGGAGCGGGCGCGATGACCCAGTGCCCCGGTGCGGTCTGCGTTAGTGTCGCGCCGCAGCCGACCACCGCGAGCACGCGGTGACGAGCGCGTGATGCGCGTTCACCACTCTGCTCTTCACACTGCGAGCTATCACTCCCGATACCACCATCCACTCACCGTTTCCATTTATGAGGGGGTAGTCGTCGTCGTGTCTTCCTATGTACGTCTTCAGCGGGGTGTCCGTCAGGGAGGGCGACGACCTGTCCCTGTCGCTCATAATAATCACTTAGAACACCGGCAGCTGATTCGGTAACAACACCGGGACGCGATAACGCCGGTCCCGCACACTATCCGAGCGACCTCCGGCCCGCGGCTCGCGCGGCGAATAAATAATATTGAATATAGCGCCGCACTCGGTTGTCGCGCGCCGAGCTCTGGCTCTCCCTGCCCCCTCCGCAATAACTCTTCGACACTGCGCTGCACCTGTAACGCCCTCATACGAATTTCTGACAAATTATTCAGAAACCGATAGATGGCGCTGTATTTTGAAAACAGAAACAAACCCTAATGCAATCTAATCTTAACACCGTGTAACCCGGTCCTCTACCTTCGTTAGACGTATAAATAAAAAGGTAAATTCGACTTATATCCAGATTTTAGACTGGGAATAAGGACCGAACCATGTGTGTGAAAGAATTCTTTATTTAGGTAAATATAATTTTACAACTATATTATCTATATTCACTTATTTTATACTTACCTCACTATAGTTTAAATGACCACGAGTTTAGTAACAAGCACCAACTCTACATAATATCTCTCTATATCTTTAACAGAGTTAGAATTTGTTTTTACATTAACTTGGCTTAGAAGATATACCTAAAGAAAATAATAAACTTAACTGAAGTGACTAAATGTGCGTAGGTAATCCTCTATGATGTAGGCCAAAATTCAACAACTGCAGCAATACAATGTGATAGGTGAGACACCTGTCGCCAGCCCGGCACAAGTAAATAATAGGTTTTATACACATTGCAATTACTTCAAACAGTTGTAAAGGAATAAAATACTAGCCCACATTCATTGAGGGAATGGCCCAAATTTTTGAATTAATTTTGTTGAAAAACTAAATATAATTTTATACATACATATCTTCACGCCAAATTCCTTGCAAGGTAGCAGAGTAACGAGTGCAAAATATCACGAACCTTGCAGACCTGAATAGCTCCCTCCATATTCATTAATCTTTTCATACAAACACGCCGGTTTTGGATTCTCCTGACACCACCCTCTGTCTGTCATCAAAGACTTTAATTTAAAAAAAAAAAACCATTGCCAAGGTGAGCATGTGCCGAGGGCTAAAAGATACGAAGGTGTATAAACTCATCTCACCGTTATCTCAAATCGTCCAGGGCGAACCCAGTCGTACTGAAGAACTTAATTCTTTTACAATGGACCTATAAGAGATAAACGATTTTTATTTTACACTCGTACGAAAAGACTGTAGTCCGACTACGCCGTAGTTTCGCATCAATAATAAAAAAATGAAATATTTTGAAAATAAAAAAATTTCAAAATACATAGCTTTCTACTTATTTCTTTATGCGTGTGAATGTCACTGAACTAGTCCTAAGCGACTGAAGCAATTTTGATGAAATTATTTGTGTGTGTTCAATTGAATACGAGAATGGTTTAGATTTACAATTTGGGCCACTAAAAATATTTTAAATTTTTTTTTTGTAAGCAGTCGTTGATTTTGGAATGTTTTACATTGGATCTGGCTGACTGCACTACTATCGGAGCATCAAATATGATGTAGTAGAAAATAATGTCAAGCGATACAAAGTTTGCTGGGTCGGCTAGTCTTTACATAAAATTGAGTCTCCATTTCGCGTGGTCATACCATCACGCCGAAACGGAAGGATCAATTATGGCAGACAGTTATTTTTTTGTATCGGTTATTTTTACGAGGAGTTATTATGAAGAGAAAAAAGAAACCTGAAGGGAAAATCGGTACTTTATTATTTTTCATAGAAACTACTAGTAGACAGTCGAGAGTAAAATTTAAAACTTTACACCCAGAATTAAAACTTTACTTTTTCATCACACAATACTCAAGTCTGCTATCGCTTGGAGTTGTAAAAAATTAAAACTTCTAAGTCAACGCCTTGGTCAACGTCTTTTATGCCGCAAATATCCGATACCTTCGGTGCACGAGTTCGATTTGCACTTACTTGGCCAGTATATATTTTTTATATGAACGATTTTTTACATGAGCTAACAAGCGCACAGGTCTTCTGACTCGATGTTGGTCCGGGATCGCTGAGTAAAATAGACAACCTGCATCTTTGCCAGTCAGCTTGTAAGAAGTTTTAAAAAGAGAAGAGTTAAAATATAAAACATCAGCAACAAGCCCCTGGTGCGTGGTCCTGGTGGTGGAGTAATGTGCAGCAACTTGCTTGTAAACTTCATCCCGGCCACATGACGCCGACGACGCACTTATAACATCTATGGTGTCCATACACCACGGTTGTCTCTTTCCACCAGGTGCTTATCCGCTAATCTCTCAGACTAAAAAAGCCATAGACCATCGTCCTTCCTGCCAAGCAGCTCGTAAAAGGCGAGCATAGGCTTACCGTCACTAACACCGTAACATCTAACTAGGTGGTAGAGTTTCGCAGCGACTAGCCCGGATTGTTTCCTACCTTACCTATTCCGGTTGCCATAACGTCAGTGCTTGTCGTTGACGTGTTCCGGGTTAGATTCCGGTTAGAGGGAGTCAGTGAGTATTTGGAAATTGACATCAGAGCAATTACTATGAGTTTACTATATTCGCTATCGTCTCTGTAAATTAATCGTATGAAAAACACACCTCTAATGCCCGGTTCCTATATTCAAAAAACGAGTCGTTTTGATTACGGATGATAGTATTTTGTACGCTTAGTAAGTTGTTAGTAATCACAACGGTTGCTCGTTTCCGACTATTGATTCTAAACATTTTTTGAAAATATTGGTAACGCTCCGTTACTTTTGAACAAACTACGAATGGTTTAGCTGACGGATTACGATTCGTTGATTATAGGAACCGGGCATAAAAAAACAGAACACACTTTTAGACCAAAAGTGACATAGATTTCGACAAGTGACTTAACGAACGTAATCTATACTAACTCATGGTAATCTACGAGTATGTCAGGAGTTTAGTCATACATCATGGTTTCTCCAAATCGGCAATATTCGAGTAACAATAGCAAAGCAGGTGAGGATTAGAAATCAACAATAAAATAAAATATCTATGCATATAATTGTAAACAGTTTATAGAAATTATCATTATAATTAAACACATTGAATAACTTGAAGTAGTGGTTTGGTTTGACTGAAGAAATGATTGCCACTCGGTCTCCATTTGAGAATCCACTGCGTTTGGGGGGAACGACGACGGCATTCCAATGGTTACAGAAAGAGGCTGAGATATGTCCTTCCTTTGACGATGTCCCAAAAGAGCTCTCAACTCTCTTTCGGCAACACTTGTCACTGTAGTTGTAGATGGAGTCCATTCTTCTGAAAGGTTAGCATGACGGTTAGGGGGTGGCCATTAATAGGTAAGAAAATTTTGTTAAATTTCTGACCCCCCTCCCTCTTAAATGAGAGGTCGTGATATTTACCGTCCCCCATCCTGCCGAATGTGGTGTGGTAATATGAATCCGGCAAAGAAAAGTAGTATTTGTTAAGAATATTAATAAGTCCTCAGGGTATGGCGCGGTTGAGCAACCGCCTAGGGCGCCAAGATGTAAAGGGAGTCAGATCCTGTACGCTATATTATATCATTCACCTTTTAGTACGGTTTTGAACAGCATGTAGGGGGCGCCGTACAAATTACGTCTAGGGTGCTGCTATTACCAAAACCGCTACTGCTTACTTACCTTACCATTGGACTTTTTATCTGGTAATTGAAAATTTGGGCTTTTAAATTTAAATATTTATGGAACGGCTGACTACTAAGTGATATGTAGTAGAACTATATTACGCAGATAGGTTATTGAAATTAGTCTTAGAATAACACTACTCTACAAAATGCTCAATAAACCCGTCAAAACCTATATGAAATGTAACTAGAAACCATCAGCTTTCAAACAAACAAAAAAAACCAGATTGATCCATCCCTTCAAAAGCTATAACGCCAAAGACAGACACAAATAAACACACAACACACACACAAACACAGAGAGGGAGGATTAGAAAGAGGTAGAGCGAAAGAGAGTTCAAACTTGTAACAGTGTCCTGTCCAATAAAGTTAATCTTGAAAATATATCTCGAAAACACACATAGACACACACACAAACACACACACACACAC
>NJDD01001239.1:255606-288729 GCA_002245505.1 Calephelis nemesis | reverse complement strand
AGGGTTAAAATTTATAACAATGTCCTGTCCAATAAAATTAACCTTGAGAATCGATCGGTGATACACGCATCACCTTCGAGATCGAATTGAATAGAAGGGAAAAAGAATACGTGTATTCTTTTTCACTTCCTACTTTTGTGTTCACTGTAGATTAAGAATATTTTATAACAAGCGTACAAGAGCCATTTTGTCTTCAGGTGTAGAGATTTTTATGTTATAAAATAACAAACAAGAAGGCGGTTGTCCTTATAAAGTGCGTGACAACAGACATGCTTTTCACGAATGGGTCCAACTCCTCTGTGTTTAAAAGACATTAGAGCTCGTTCTCACGACCATAGTGAAAATGGGTCATTATCAAAAACGCCATTGCACATACAATGTTGTGCAGCTATTTGCCTGGATACCTACTTCCGGTACAGACAGTAACTAGCAGGGACAGGTAAGATGACGGCACAAGCTCGGACGAATAGCTGTACGGGTTTTAACCATTAGCCAACTAAAGTATAAAAACAAAACTTGAAATTTTTCATTAATTTATAATTTTATATATGTATTACTTATTTATTATTACTTAAACTTACTTACTATATAAAAACGTTTTAAAACCCCTACAGAAAAAGAGGGTTGTTATAATTTAGATGTGTGTGCATATGCAAGCGTGTGTGTATTTGTGCGTATTATAACTATTAAAAGATTGAACCTGTTACAACTTCGTTTCGAAAGCTGGCAATATGATCGTCATGATTCTAAGATAGAATTTACAAATAAACTTTGTTTTTAAAAATTAATTTCAAATAACCTACAACAAGTGAATGAAAATTATACTTAATAAATTTTTGATTACCGCCAATCAAGCAAATCATAAGAAATATATCAATATCTAATTTATGTAGATAAGGTGTATCTAATAGTTAAAAAATCAAAAGCAAAACTGTTTTAAATTTCTAATTTATAATTCATCCTCATTTTTATTATTTCAAAAGTATCAAAATAAAATAAATAAGTAAACTTCGACGATGGCTACTTGGGATAGGAGATCTTTAGTTGAATTTAAAATAAGTATTTCACATAAAACACGCTTGAATATCGTTATTTCCATTGGTTGTTAATTACATGTTTCATTACTACTAAATCAATAATTATATCTTTGGGTTATTGCAGTTACATCATTCCAAATATTGTAATAAAACATAAAGTTATATAATTAAAAGTAATAAAAGAAGTAGTTTTATTTTATTGCAAAAATATTTAAAAAAAGGAAGGCTGGAAAATGTCTGGAGCACACTTTAGCATCCACTCGAATGACTTCGCAATTTAATTAAAACTTTCACCTAGAAACAGCACCATATGACTTCCAAGCTTTTTACAAAAGCACTCCCCGTTACTGCAGAAACATAATTAAGATATAGAGGGATTTACAAAAATGAAAATTTAATTCATACTAGAAAATGCTTTATAATATTCAAGTTTTATTTGCTAACTAGCTTTTGCCTTTAGCTTAAATAGCTCAAGCCGTTAAATAATTCAAGCTAAGCTGTTGGCCGCGGTTTCTCTATTTATCGAACCTATTTAACTCTCCTGAGGTAAGTAACTCTCTCTTCAAGGTATATACACATATATATGACAGCACACATAATATGAAAATCGGTTAAGCTATCTAAACGAGAGAACGGAATGTATAAAAATACGCGTTTTAGCGATTATAATAACAGAGGTTAGCGCGAAAGCGTACATGGATATACAGGGTTATTCATATTTTTAAATGAAGAAACACTTGTACTGTTTTACGTATCACTTATATTTTATTATTTTATAAATAGCCTACCGGTTTCGCTTTTTACAGCATCATCAGGGCTAGAACTTAAATTAAGTAATTTAAGTGACGTAAATTACTTATATTAAGTAATTTAAGTGACGTAACTTACTTATATTAAGTAATTTAGGTTCTAGCCCTGATGATGCTGTATAAAGCGAAACCGGTAGGCTATTTATAAAATAATAAAATATGAGTGATACGTAAAACAGTACAAGTGTTTCTTCATTTAAAAATATGAATATTTGGAAGTTTTACCAAGCGCCGACGATGGAAAATATCAAATATACAGGGTTACTTTTAAAGTTCCGGCAAAATTTTATACAAGTGAATTAAGACTAAAATGATAATGCTTTTACATTTTTCCCAAATTGTCATATTTACTTTCATTAAATTCGTTTAAAATAGTCCGCGTTAATACTTTGCTTGTTGTCATGTATATATTACATCTATGTCGTACCTTATACCATGCGCATGCAATTGCGGTTGGAACCAGCTGAATGCTTTGTCGAAGTTGTAACCACACATTTTGAGTAATATAATAATTACATATTTTTAATTACTTCAAATATGAATACTTAAATCGAGTGTTATCGATTCCCTTTTCGCATCTTCAAACCTTAATAAAAAATTGGCAGGTCTTTTAAATTTAACCCTGTATATCATTTAAGAATACCGCTGCCCTTAATATGGGTGATACTTAACATTTTCATCAAGATTTAATGCAATGTATTTCAATAATGTAATGTATTTATTAATATATATTAAGCTATTATTAGTTACTATTAACGTAATATTACATTCACCTAGATTAGAATTAACTAAAGATCAAGTTTTTAGAAAAAAAAACGCACTTACGGTGCGATCGAATATAAGCCAACTAGTATTTACATTATTTTAACAAACTATGTAGGTCTGTTGCTGAAGACACTTCGCAGTTCTACTCTCTTTTTACCCCGCCAGTAACTTGGTATTAAATATTTTTAATGACGCAGGAAAAAACAAATCATAATATAGAGTATAATTTATTTAACCGAAATTTAAACATTTTGTAACCACACTCACGTTGATGAAAATAAATATTGCTATTTTTTACTAGAGACCAAGCCAAAATCCAGGTAAAACGAGTACTATTATATATTTAATTCTACAATTAGTAAAGGCTCCTTTACTATTGAGGAGGCTGACATCAATGTAGTCGCACACCATATCATCCCAGTTATCAGTTAATTCTTGAATGTTTTTTGCACCAGAAACTAGCTTGTGTCTCATAAGCTTTTTCGCTTTCGCAATCCGACTAGGAGATTCATTTGATATTTCCCTTAAATCTGATCTCTTGTTATTCGCATTTAACCTTTCCACCATCACCACCGTTTGCATACGCTGCGTTACCTGCATCAAAACTGGAGGTTTGGTGGTCCATGTCGAGTTTCGTAAGCTTACTTTTCTGTTTGCTTTCCTCAATATTGATAATCTGGATTTTTCAGCTAGCGATTGTTCAGTGTTAGTTATAATGGGAACAGAATTCGCAAACGATGTTTTAGAAACTTGCACTACTTCTTCTTCAGTCATGTTAGATGTAGATGTCATATTATTATCCTCTGTATCTGGTGATGTGGTCAGATCTTGGCGAATGACTCGTTGATGACGTTGCTCATGACTCGATGCCTCATTGGTTCTTACTGGGCACACACAAGTCTAACATTAGCTTTCACACTCAAAATTCTAAATCATAATTAACATTTCACAAAAGATTATAGCTTTTTATCCATCAAAGTACAGTTTTTAGTAAAGTTAGTGTCACACTTAGATATTTTTATTTGTATAGCGTAAAATATTGATTTTAATAATTATTAATTTTACATGGTCACCAGATAACAAGCTAAATGTCCGTGAATATATATGTTCCCATGTCCACTAATGTTCCCATTATTCGTCAAGCTTCGGAAATCCGAATGTATCACATGTATATATCTGTATAGAGTTGTTATTACACGTAATTAATAATTTCGCTTAAATTTAGATTAGGCCAGCGAATTTAAAAATAAAGCATAAATTGTAAAAAGAATAAAAAGTGTAAAGCCGAAGCGGATAATTTAAATAGTACCTAGTACTAGACCTAATACTAAAATTGAAAATGCTAGAAATGTTCAATTATTTATTATTATTACATGATTATATATTATTGGCAGCAAAAATTTACCTATATGTAAAGGCATAATGTAGCTAAGAACCATCTCGATCATATAAGCTTTTAAACGAGAAAAATCCGCATCGAAAGCCGTCTATCTGTTCAAAAGTTTTAATGCCACAGTTATAGAGACATGTCAATGTTAAATACCCCACTTTATTCGTCAAAGGTTGAAAAAGACAAGGTACTACCTTCCGCTAAAGGGATTGTAATATTGTGGGGGTTGGTTACAACTAGAAGCTAAAAAGTGGAAGCGGTCTCTAGCTGAAATCAATAGAAAAATATTTTTTTAACACTCCATGTTTAGTATTGCGTAAAAATATCTTAAAATGATTAAAAAAACGGGCCAAATGCGAGTCGAACTCGCGCAGAAGTTTCCGTTTATTGTATGAGGCTCTAATTTTTTATTTTAAGTATTTGTTGTTAAAGCGGAAGCGGAAATACAACATTTGTGAAAATTTCAGCTGTCTAGCTATCACGGTTTATGAGATACAGCCTGGAAACATACAGACAAACAACAGAAGCTTAATAATAGGGTACGTTTTTACCCTTTGGGTATGTAACCCTAAAAATGTTAATTATTTATCTCTACTATCTGAAGACTGATTGCATGTAAGGTATGTAACCCTAAAAATGTTAATTATTTATCTCTACTATCTGAAGACTGATTGCATGTAAGGCAATAGTGTTATTTACTTGTATGTTTAAAAATATATAATATGTATATTTACATACCTTTTGGTGGTTCCAAGAGAGTAGGCAGCTTATCTTTTATTCTGTTGATTCTTTTCATGTCAAAATATTCATAATCATTGTTATCGCTCTTTCTTAACTTTTTTTTAAGGTTAGTTAGTTTTGGAAGATTCTCTATTTCTTCGGTGGACTTTCGAACTTCACTGTGATAGTCTTCTAGATCTTCTTCCCTTGGAATTCTATCTATTTTTTCTGGATCTACTTGTCTTTCATTTTCTCTTTCAGTTAGTATTTCACGATTTATAGCCCGGTCTCGAGGTTTTCGTCTAGCTTTCCGCTTGTCATTTTTTCTCAAATAAAACTGTTCAGTTTCTAAATCGTAATCTCGTCTACCCTCTTCACCACTTTTTTTTCTATTTGAAAACCTTCTACCTAAACCACCGATATCATCTTCACGGGGATATTTAGGTCTTCTGTGATCTCTGTGGTAGAGTTCATTCTTTTTACGTGTAGTGAGCTTAACCTGGGGTATGCTATCTTCGAACTCGAGTTCTTCATCATCAATGTTTTCTTCTTTTAAATATTTATCAGGTATGTGTTTGTGGGGTTGTATTCTATTTGTATGTTTAAAACCCGGACGATCTTTGTCATCTGAAAACAACATGTTTTAAATTATTTTAAACGAATAAACAAAAAAAAAATGAATCGCTAACATGAAATCATTATGGATTATAAATTTCTTCTGTTTTTATTAAATGTCACACAGCATCAGCAGATTGTATCAAATGCCAAAGTCACGACCCTTGCATATCTTAAATCTTTCTAGCTTTCTCTACTGTCATAACTATTTTCATTCAAACAAGACGGTTTCGCACCTTTGGAAGATACCCGAGAAAAATTATGTATAAAATTAACTTAAAAATGTAAAATTAGGCATTTTTTCGTTAGGCATCTACCTACACTTAATATTTTTACCGCAAGTCTATCTATCATCTAATTCTTTCAAATGTCATTCTTTCCACATGACCTAACCTAAGCAGCATGCACTTTCTCATTATTACATTAACGGGTTTCTTCATTCGCTCTAACTTCTTTTCCCGGTCTCTGATCTCACTGTTGCGACTGAGATCGCCGAAAGATACCAACCACAGATTCTTTAATACTTACATCGTTGCTTTTCCTCGTCATTCTCATAAAGAGCAGGAACAGCTCCTTTATCATAGGATTCATAATCTATTGGCATTGCTGCTTTATTTCCAGGTTCAAAATGATAATGAGGTACTGGCGCTCCTGAGTAATCGTAATCACGTGCACATTTTGCAGCTACTGCATATGCTAGAAGTGGTAACAACACTCGCGCCATTTTCTTACAAAACAGTTCATTTATTACTACAATGAAATGACGAAATTGTGTCTAAAACACAAAATTTGCTGCATATTTGCGAGATGTGACTACAAATTTGACATTGATAACCGACATTGAATTTCAAAACAGCTTGCTCATAATATATATTTTTTAAATATGTCATCCATATAGACTGCGTTATGACAGTTAAGTATGTGTTAAATCTCTTTGGTTTAACAAACTTCATCATCATAATATAAATAAGTGAAGCAAAAACTTTGGACCTTTATTAAGAAACACAAACACAACATATATAGTTTATGTGTAGGAGAAGTCACAGATTACACCCCTAAGGGAGAAGTGCAGAACGCTAATATTTTTCAGTTATAATGCTTATATTACAGTGCATTAAATCAAAAAATAAAACATTACCCACACTACATTACATTTCACACACACAAACAAAAATATTGATATCCATATTCAAAATTTTCCCCGTGTTGGTCCGGGCTCCTTTGCAGAATAACTGCCAATGCCAATATCTGAATATCAGACCATCTGCCTTCCTTGCCAGGCAGCTCGTAAAAGGCGAGCATAGGCTTACCGTCAGTAACTCCGTGACATCTGACTAGGTGGTAGAGTTTCGCAGCGACTCGCCCGGATTGGTACCACCGCCTTACCTATTCCTGCCACCATAACGTCATGACGTGTTCCGGTTCGGAGGGTAAGGTAGCCGATAAACTTACTTTTGCTCGAGGTCTAACATCCCGACCACAGGTTGGCAACGCACCATTACCACCTTTGGTGTCTCTAGGCGGCGTGAATTTCTTACCATCAGGAAATCCGTCTGCTTGTTTGCCTTCCTATATCATAAAAAAAATGTTTGGAAACAAAGTAGTTGGTCTTGATAAATGAAGATGGCGTTCTTATTGAATTATATATATATTTTTTATTGAATTTATTACTGTCTAATTTCGACCAATGGCGGTCGCCATTTATTTAAATAAATTAATATCACTAAATATACAAAAGCCTAACAATAGCAAAATATAGGCAACATGATTAGTCAAGAATAGGATAAGATTCCAGAATTATTGAAATTCAGACATACAAGTTTGTTCCATATTAAAAGTCAAAGTTTTAAGGTTAAATGTTATACCCAAATAATCAGAATATAAATTAATAACATAAGAATAATTAGAAAGTCGCATTAAAACTGCAAAAAACCGACTTTAATTAATAAATCACCTAGATACAAAACAATATTTTCCTCGATTTCCCTGGAATTCCGTCATCATATCAAGCCTTAGTGGCACTGGGATGGCCTCAACTCTTTCAAATAATTTTGAAAATTATTTAAAAAATGACTGAGAAATCGATTAACGAAGTACACTTGCCAAGCAGGTCGAGAGTATGGATTACCATATGCTAACAGTTTGTACGGATAAAAGCAAACTCGTTAAAAGCGAGCATAGGCTATTGTCACCAACACCGTGAGGTCTGACTTGGTCGTAGGGTTTCGCGCGACTCGCCAGGATTGGTACTGCCGCCTTATCTATTATTGCTGTCATAACGTCAGTGCTTGCCGTTGACGTGTTCTCGTTTTGAAGATATTGTAACTGGTAAAATTACTTTTGCTCCAGGCCTAATATTCTGGCCTAAGGTTGGCAACATAATATTAACGCCTTTGGTGTATCTAGCCGGCGTGAATTTCTTAACATCAGGAAATCCGTTTGCTTGTTCCCTTCCAATATTATAAAAAAAAATGTTGCTCGTAATTGAATATGTACCTGGTTCTCGAAAGGATTGCCACCTATCACGTTGTGGGACTGAGTCCCTTCTTCTAGTCCTAGGAAACCTGGTTGTGACTTTGCCTATCTTTTACATATTTATTGGCGTGTTTTTGAGTGTGTCTATTGTAACTATTGAACGGATGGGCCTATTACGATGTGTTTTTTTCACCTTGTAAGCTGACGTGATCGAGATTGTTCTTATCTATATTACATGTAGTTTTTGTTGAGGCGTATTAAAATTGCTGACTTCAGGATTATTAATACTTTGTAGTTTCTATTATCATCTATTTTATAGCGTCGCTATAGCTTGAAGCGGTTAACAGTTAAACAACGTACGAAATAAAGTACGAGTATAGTTTTATAGCCTAGCATATAATATAATACGAGTAAGTATATGAGTATAATTTTAGAGTATAGCATATATTAAATTACTTAAGTATAAAATTTGTAGCAGGTACGTATTTATTGAGTAATGTATAAGTACAAGTGTAGTACTTTGAGTATTAAGTTGATTTAATACTATACACCTTTGAATAAAAAGTAACTAAGTATCTTCATACCCATATCCCCGATGCAGTAGGCAGAGGCACAACTAGCCGAAGACACTAATTCCCACAATGTCATAGGTAGCAAGCATCGGGCATACATCCAATTTCGAGCATTCTTTTTTATTATAAAATTTAAAAAAAATACATTTTATTTTTATTGCCCAACCCAGGAGTCGAACCGGGGACTTCATAAAGACAAGTATAACACCTGGATCGCTATACCACAGAGGCGATAAGTACCTACAGAAAATGTCTTTTCTAATATTATTTTTCTTGACAACCATAGCCACATAGTATTTTTGTTGTCAAATCTGAAAACAAAAAAAAACTTTCACGTTATATCGGAATTATGATTATGACATCAAAATTTTTAGTTGAAATCTAATAATAATGGAAATATAAACACCATTTTAACTTTAAACAATCAGCAATTGCCATTACAATGGAGTAAATATTTGAGGGAAGTTATGAGTGGGAAAAATAAAAATGAAAACAAAGAGGAGGATTGCGACTGCTACTCGCAATCGCACACAAAAAAAGCTTGTCCTCCAGTGCGCAACGTTACACACCCTTTGGTTAGTAGGTACTTATCCTAGTCTTGCTATAATCGAGCCATCTGAGCTGCAGATGCTGCTCACAGTTAGGGAAGGTGATTGTAAAGAAAGGGGCTTACATTTGAATGCGACAAAAACCTAAGTTATGGTGTTTTAAAGCGAGCGAAACCTCGTCAAAAAACTAGACTCGAAGATATGTATGTATGTATTAATGGATGCTATAACATTGATGGTCTCGCAAGGGAAATGTTTATCTGAATTGGGATACTAACTTTTACAAAAAGCACTTCATACAATTGTACAATTTACTAGGTAAACTGTAGTGCTGTCACCTTGTTTGGATTGGTAATTCCTGAAATGTTCCTACTCCCATAGCGTCAATGGTTGTCATTGTCATGTTCCTTGCCGGAGAGTATGGTAGCTGATACTTTTACATTGTAGCCTAAGATCTTGGTTTTAAATTACCTACACTAGTAACAAATAAGTTGTCTTCAGACAAAGTTCTTACCGTCATGAGAGCAGCCCGCTTGCTTCGGATATATAGATAGAGACAGTGTACGTCACTAGCTTATAGCTGCGCTAGTTTACTGCTTTCCCTCCCTATTGCCTGCCCTCCAGCAAGGAACATGATAATAGCGAGCACTGACGCTATGTCTGCAACAGGCGAAGAGTTATTATATACATTATACTAGTAACAACAGTCTGAATGTATACCGGGTTACGGGTATCTTTTGGCCAAGCTGCTAACCTGGTAGCTGGTAGCCTGTCCGTCTCCATCTAGTCTAAAAAGGTGTCACATCATTATAACTTTAAAAAGAATTCATGTCTTGAAGTTGTATGTCAATGAACAATGTCGGCAAAAATAAAGGCATTATCTCGATTGAACAAACAGTATCTCAACAAATTAATTGACCTATTACTCCCCCTTTTATTAAAGTTAAATTGCTACATAATTAAATCATGTCGAACTTCTCTGTGATCAACACATTAACAACACATCTACATATATAAAAATCAATTGCTGTTCGTTAGTCTCGCTAAAACTCGAGAACGGCTGGACCGATTTGTCTCCTTTTGGCTTTGAATTATTTGTAGAAGTCCAGGGAAGGTTTAAAAGGTAAGAAATAAGGAAAACTGCGAGGAAATTAGGAAAACCAACATTTAAAATTTTCCCATACAAACGGAGTGGGTGGAACGAAGTTCGCCGGGCCAGCTAGTTTGTAATATATTTTGTGTAACGTGTCCTTTGAAGCACTGATTTTATTCAATTCTATTACCTAATATTGATTATTAAAAGTCAGTAATTTCTTTTATCTTATTCTCGCAATAATGGATTGCTTGATCCAAGTCCAAGTTTGCCTCAAACGTCATTTTTTATTGCAATCGTCATTGTGAGAACAGGCTTCATCTCGATGCCGATTAGTATCATCGTATTTCGTTGAGGAAGCCAGCAAACTTAAGACTAAAAACTCACGGAGCGGTTTTTGCCCGCGCCCGCGGCGGTCTCGGGAACTACGGTTTTATTTCGAAACTCACGAGATCGCTAATTTATGCGGTCACATAGCCTTCATGGTTTAAATCATCGCTCGCAAACTTGTACGATTCAGCGACCGCTGCCGCGTGAACCGCAAACAACCGCGGGCGCTGCGAGTGCGGACACGCGTCGTGAAATGTGCTCTCACTTTTTGCATATAAATCTATAGGTACATTCTACAGAACCTACGTGCTCGCAACAGCCGCGAGCGCGGGCTAAAACCGCTATGCGAGTTCTTACGCTTAGACAGTATAGTGTTACCTAGAGGTATTCCGACTAAAAAATATTTAGAAGTGACTTCTCTCTTTTGCTTGGACTTAGAGATGTGACGATACTATCGTCACCTAACGAAGTTCATCAAGGCTAGACGTCGAGTTTTGCAACGGTTCACGGATCGGCACCATCGTTTTACTTGACGTTAGCGCACGCCATTGTCGTGTTCCAGTTTATAGTACCTTGAAACTTATACAAAAACTTACCGTATCTCGCTCTGATTGACAACAAACCTACAACATTTTTATTTTATCTAACCTAAGAATTATCAGTAGTTAGCACTCTCGACGCACAAACAAACTGTTTTACATACTGTTTTAGAGGTATTATGAGTTCACACCGGAGGAAATGAGAGCGCTTGAAGAGTGCGATAGAGAGAGTTTTTATCAACGCTGCCTCCCCTTAAGTACGTTTTTGGGTTCACTTACATACGCTGCTGTAAAAGCTGGTGAGTATGTACCCATAATAAACTTCTTTTATTGGTAGGGACGCTTCGAAAACTTCATAGAAGTAAGAATTTAAAGGAAACCTTTCCTGTCTCGAAAGAGACTTGAGATAAAGTCTATTTTTTGTTATTTGAAAATTTTCGATGTCGTTCCTTCCTATGTCTTACTTCTGTGAATGTTTTAGGTTTCGTATCCCGGAACCCGCATTTTGGTGCCGTGCCCAAGGTTATACTCGCTGTTATTATCGGGCATTGCGTTGGTCGTCTTTCTTATACATCGAACTGTGAACGAAAACTTCGCGATCTGCCAGAAAACAGTTATCTCGGTAATGTTATAAGGAAGTATCATGCGGAAAATAATCCACCTCCATTAAAGTAGGTTATAATTTTATTGTTGTTATTTATTTGCATTTAATAAATTCTAATTGTTTTTGAATGTACCCTTTTTATTTATGCTCAAACTTGTAGGTACCAATGTTTTCGTTTTTAAGTATGATTAAGATATTTTTAGGGTGATTGTCGACACCTTGAGGAAGCACAGATGCCAAACCTTTTTTCCATCTGTCCTTATTTTTTAGCCGGTATCCGAGATTGTAAAAAAATGGCAGTTCTGCAGGGCTAGTCAGTACCTTATCTTATCTTTTTAGTGATGATCACTGGCGAAAGTGTACAACAAATAGCTGTCAAATGACGTGTCCTGTGTTAGCTATCTCCATTATATTTCTGTTGGTCACAGAAGATAGCAAATATAAAACACATCATTAATTGACAACTATTTGATGTACACTTTACTCAGTGATCTTCACTAAAAAGATACGGAATCAGGCCCCTGGTCGCAGCCTGAAAACGACGCCAGTTACTTAATACACCTCGTCTCTTTAATGAGAACCGCTCATCTCAACTACGGCTTAGCTTTTGTCTATATGCGAAAATAAGAGGAGTTCAGAGAAACACATTGTTCTTTTATAGACTTCTAGTCTACCACTTTTATTGCGTTTTTTAATTAAATAGGTTTAAAATGGAGTGATAGGACGTCGCGTCATGTAATAATTAGACATTGTTGTAATTTTGGGCTTTTAACTAAGTAATAGTTTCAAGTAGCTTATTTAAAAAAACATATCAACAAATATTTAATTAAGTTAGTACCTAACTACTCGTATTTAAATAAGTAGGTGCTACTTAACTCTTTGTGAACAAAAGGAGGTTTTTTAGAGCTCTTCAACATCGTAACTGCCTACTATTATATTAGTATTTCACCTGTAAGTTAAACTAAACGCGGCCTTATTAAATGAAAATTGGTAACGAACATTAGCATTAAACTACATCAAAATTACAATCTACATACATATAATATATATAATATTTATTTGCGGAATATGAGGGTTACAAACATGTTACAAAATTATTTAGGTAAGCGTTTCAACATATTCTACCAACTTGTGGTGTGCAAATATTTAATAGGTTTTAATCAAATTACTAATTTTAATTATTTAGTTACTATCTACAACACACTGTATTTTGTATTTATTAAAAGATTATTTATTAATACAACAATTTTTAGGATGTAAATTAATTTATCCCTGTCTACCGTAAACTACCACCGTTTCCAAACCTAGCCAGACAGGACAGAACTCAAGGACGGTTCAACTAATTTGGCTAAAAGTTGACGGGTTGGTAGCTTAGAACCAGGAGAAGGACATAGGATATTTTAAATTTTGATCGACTGTGAGAAAACTTGAAAAACAACATTTTAATATTTCCCATATATACTGAAATTCGGCGGAATAGCTAGTTTCATAATAAAAATGGAAATATCAGACTAAAATCAGGATTGAAACAAGTAAGTAGGTACATATCAACCAACTCTTACAACTATGAAGTTTAAATAAAACTAAAGTCGTTATATAAGTATTTTATTTTCATGATAGATAAATACTCAAATAGCAGTGGTTCGTAATGAAAGAAAGACTGCCCCAAAAAAACCATTTAATAGATACTTAAAACAAAAAAGGTTTGAGGGAACGGTCTTAGGGGGAAGGCGCAACTCTACAGGGTTACTCCAGTAACCGCAAAAAATACAATAGAGACAGCAAATAAAAACACGTCATTTGACAGCTATTTGAAGTACACTTCACCCAATGATTATCACTAAAACGATACTGAATAGCCCCGCTGGACCTAAACGGTGAAATTAGGACATAATATGTTAGGGCTATTAGTGATAGCAATATGATAATTGTTTACTTTATCTGTAGGCGGGAAGTAGATTACCGCTTGATTGTGTCTAACACGTCCCAAGTGAAATATAATAAGATAAGCGTTGTCAAAACAGATCAAGGAAAAGAACAACTTTCTGTTTATCTCTCATGTCCTAACGCTATTCTTTCTACTTTACATTAACACAGCACTAGTTTTAAGGATCGCGCCGTTTTTCATTTAGGATAAGAGCGTCCGAGCAAATTTTGCGGTCGCGACACCATCTTTATCACTTCCATGTGCGGTACCTTAGTGTTTTCCACTAATAGTGGATATTACTGCATGTGCGTGTGCGTGGGGGGGACTAGGGGGTCCCACAAAAAAATCTGTCACCAATACTTTGCGATGTATACCATTTTATGTAGATATGCACAAAACAAATGTCCAGTAGATTGTCGAGTCGTCGTAATCATCACATAGCAAAAAAATTCAATCAAAATGCTCAAATCAGGAGTCCAGTAGAATGCCAAATCGTATAATGTTGTCCCCAAGAATCAGATATACAAAAGAACATGCGATGTCGAGAAGGACGAGATCCGCACCCTGTATAATAAATACACACTAAAAAGTCGTAGTACCTCATGCGCTCGCCCTTTTTAAATTATACTTAACGCGAATCCAAAATAAAAGTTAAATAAATATCCCTGGACAAGTCACACAAATTGAACCTAACCCCAAAGTAAGCAAACCATATTATGCTTGTGTTATGGATGTTAGTTAACGATTCTTTTACATAGAAATACTTAAATAGACACCAGAATAAATTTAATAAACACTCAGACCCGGAAATGCGGACATCTAAATGTTCATCACACCAATACCTACCCCCGACGGGAATCGAACCCGAGCCTCGTGGTTAGTCGATGTAGTTAGGCGTGCACGCTAGCCACTCGACCAACGAGTCGGTCAAGATTAAGATTACATTAATTAAGATTATAAAGAGATATGTAGTATTTAAAGTTAATTTTTAGCTATTTTAGCGTGTTATTTTTATTGTAACCACAATGACGTGAATTTGTAATTAGCGTATTGTTTTAAGTTCTTTAGACCAAATCTGTTAAAGTGATATATTGTTTTGCAAGGTGGCATGACTATCGGTAGTCGGTAGGTCCTACTCTAAACTCTATAATCTTGAGTTTTAGCGCCATCGAAAGAAAAGGTGGTCGAAATTTTTCATAATTATTGAATTTCGTGTTTATATTGAGTGAAATTAGTTAATTTTGGTGGCATTTTTTTTTATGATATTGGAAGGCAAACAAGCAGACGGATTTCCTGATGGCAAAAAATTCACGCCGCCTAGAGACACCAAATTAGTATTAGTACGTTGTCAACCTGAGGGTGGGATGTGAGGCCTCGAGCAAAAGTAAGTTTACCGGCTACCTTACCCTCCAAACCGGAACACGTCATGACGTTATGGCGGCAGGAATAGGTAAGGCGGTGGTACCAATCCGGGCGAGTCGCTGCTAAACTCTACCACCTAGTCAGAATTCACGGTGTTAGTGACGGTGAGCCTTTGCTCGCCTTTTACGAGCTGCCTGACAAGGAAGGCAGAATATGGTCTATTCTACAAAGAAGCCCGGACCAACACGGGGAAAATTTAGTACACACGGCAACACGGCATTTAGTAACATTTTTGTTCATTGAAAGTGCACAAATGAAATAGTCATGAAGAAATTAGCATATCGTGTATTTCCTCGTTGCTGCCAAATCTCACTATATGAGCTTGAGTAATGAGGCCACCGCTTTACCCAAGACCCTAACATGACTTATTGACGACTTAAGACTTTTAACTAATTATAATTGAATACCGATTTTGGTAAATTTGTTACAAATTTCTGCTTGACTAATGGCAAAATACTAATGTGAATGTCAAAACCTAAAGAAAGGAAAAAAAGAACTCTAGTAGTTTTGGCGCCATCGTGAATGAAGATGGTCGTACTTAGTTTTTTCATAACTATTAAATTTAGTGTAAATTGTGAGTAAAATTAGTTAAGTTTGGTGGCATTTCGTACATTTTTGTTCATTGAAAGTGCACAAATGAAATAATTATGAAGAAATTAGTGTATTGTGAATTTCCTCGCTGCCGCCAAATCTTATAGACGAGCTTGAGTAACGAAACCACCGCTTTCTCAAGGCCCTGATGTGGCTTAGACCTATGACTTACGACTAATGACCTAAAAGGACTAATGACTGCCAAAAAGAAATTATTTATATACGGAAGACATGGCAGCATGGGCTAAAGGTATTAGCCGACCCCAGAAAGGGGCAAAGTAACACAAAAAAAGAAAGGTTGGCGGGAACGGTCGGAGGGGGAAGGCGCGCTTTTCGAAGGTTCCCTCCAATCTTTAAGCTAAAAATGTGTAGTTTATAATAAAAATGTATAATTTGTAAATTAATTAAAGTGTAAATATTACTAAGTTGTGTGTAAATGTGATTTAGTAAATAAACTATACCAGTGAAAGACTATTGTAATGTTTTATCACGACAGAAGAGGCAGAGGCCTGAACAGGAAAGAAAATTGTAGACGAAACTAGAAAAAGACATGAAATATTAAGATATGGGTTTGTTACATAATATAAGACTAGTATATAATATAGAGGTAAAAAAAGAATAATAAAAATGTTTTTTTGCACTGTAGTAAAAGTTTTGGCGCCAACTTGAAAGAAGATGATTTCGGTGTTTAGAATTTCAGTTTTATCATTTATGTGAAAATAATTGTAATTCAAGCATGTGACGTACTATAAAACAAATTAACGAAGAAACATAATACGTAAACTTCAAGAAATTAAAACTAAAGACGTATTGAAGGACACAAATAACCTTTGTTTAAGTGAAAGAAATGACTTTTAAAAAGGGGAAGACAATAAGTTAAGAAACTGAAGAAATGAATTTCAAATTTTAATTTGAAAATGAATTTATTAATACGGAAGAGGTGGCAGCATGGCCTAAAAGTCTTAGCCGACCCTAGAAAGGGGCAAATTAACTTTAAAAAAAAACAGGTTGGCGGGAACGGTCGAAGGGGGAGGCGCGCATTTCGAGGGTTCCCTCCAATCTCTAAGCTAAAAATGTGTAATATAATGTAAAAATGTATAATTTGTAAATTAATTAAAGTGTAAATATTAATTAGGTGTGTGTATATGTGATTTAGTAAATAAACTGTCCCAGTGAAAGACGATGGTAGTGTTTTATCAAGACAGAAGAGGCAGAGGCCTGAACAAGAAAGAAAATTGAAGACGAAACGGGGAAAAGACATGACATATTAAGATATGGGTTTATTAAATAATATAAGACTAGTATAAAGTATAGAGGTAAAAAAAAATTAAAATACTTTATGCACTGACGTAAAAGGTTTGGCGCCATCATGAAAGAAGATGATTTTGGTGTTCAGAATTTTGGTTTTATAATTTGTGTGAAAATAATTGTAATTCAAGGATGTGACGCACTATAAAACAAATTAACAAATATGTAAACTTCAAGAAATTAAAAATAAAGACGTATTGAAGGACTCAAATAACCTTTGTATTAGTGAAGGAAATGACTTTTAAAAAGGGGAAGACAATAAGTTAACTGCAGAAATGAATTTCAAATTTTAATTTGAAAATTAAATTATTAATACGGAAGAGGTGGCAGCATGGCCTAAAAGTCTTAGCCGACCCTAGAAAGGGGCAAATTAACTTTAAAAAAAAACGGTCGAAGGGGGAAAACGCGCATTTCGAGGGTTCCCTCCAATCTCTAAGCTAAAAATGTGTAATATAATGTAAAAATGTATAATTTGTAAATTAATTAAAGTGTAAATATTAATTAGGTGTGTGTAAATGTGATTTAGTAAATAAACTGTCCCAGTGAAAGACGATGGTAGTGTTTTATCACGACAGAAGAGGCAGAGGCCTGAACACGAAAGAAAATTGAAGACGAAACGGGAAAAAGACATGACATATTAAGATCATCGCCATCGCCTCAGTGGTCTAGCGGTACGGGTGTTGGACTTGACTGCATGAGGTCCCGGGTACGAATCCCGGGTCGGCCAACAAAAAAAAATTGGATTTTCCTAGTTTTCTATTAAAAAAATGTTGGTCGGGATTGGAAATGTGCCCGGTTGGCGATAGGCTTGCCACCTATCACGTTGTGGGACTTAGTGTCTTCGGCTAGTCGTGGGTGCCCAGGTTGTGCCTCTGCCTACCTCTTCGGGGATATAGGCGTGAAGATACATATTAAGATATGGGTTTATTAAATAATATAAGAGTAGTATAAAGTATAGAGGTAAAAAAAAATATTAAATACTTTATGCACTGACGTAAAAGGGTTGGCGCCATCATGAAAGAAGATGATTTTGGTGTTCAGAATTTTGGTTTTATAATTTGTGTGAAAATAATTGTAATTCAAGGATGTGACGCACTGTAAAACAAATTAACAAATATGTAAACTTCAAGAAATTAAAAATAAAGACGTATTGAAGGACTCAAATAACCTTTTTATTAGTGAAGGAAATGACTTTTAAAAAGGGGAAGACAATATGTTCAGAAACTGAAGAAATGACTTTAAAATTTTAATACGAAAAAGAATTTATTATTACGGAAGACTTGGCAGCATGGCCGAAAGGTTTTAGCCGGCTCCAGAAAGGGCAAATTAACCTTAAAAAAAAGTAAATAAAAAAAAAACTCTATAGTTTTTGGTAGTCTGTGGTTTGGTCAAGTCAATGGCAAGTAAATGTCAAAAGTTTAATCTATATTCTATTTTCATAGCATAGAACTCATCTTACAAAATATTAGCAATTCATCCTGTTTACATAATATTTATTAATTATTGTTAGTGAATGTATTTGTATAACATATGATATGAGCGATTCGAGTTCATTTGTGTATGAAGATGGAACACCGAGTGGCATGCCTCAACCTGCCGGTCCTATTCCTCCCCAGGTAAGGTTATATTCAGATACCGACTTGATTTATGGCCATAGCGATTTTCTAACCCTGAGCTTCTACAGGGGCAGTACAGGTTTTCTCCGGAAGAAACGCGAGTGTTAAAAGAATGTAATTCAGAAAGCTTCTTCCAACGCTCGTTGCCTCTGGGTACCGTACTTGGACTTTCCACCTATTTCGGCGTTCAAAAAGGTCAGATTTATTATTTGTCATTTTTATAGATTTCAAAATTCTTACATAATATTTACTTAAGTTGTATGATAAGATGATAAAGAAGTCTGTACCTTATTTAAGATAAAATTTGAATTTCATATAGACGATCTATGGTTTCCATTGTTAATCCCACGTAAGTAGATGTGATAAAAAAATTATGGTTATTGCAGAAATTTCTGGAATGAAAATTGACCACAGGATATTGTGTTGATAGATTACGAAGCTTCTCTGCAGACTTACTGCCAACCTCCATAACAGGCCAACTGATTAGTCAGGAATTCATTGAATACAGCACTAAAGAACACAGAACATCCCTAAAATTTTAAGACTGGGCATTACTAATATACTTAACTCTAAATGCACAGATTGGAAAAAAAATATTGCTTTGTAAACAAAAATATTGAATAATTTACTACTGTCTAATAATAAATAACAATGACATAATTAACCAGCTATGATACCTTTTGTTATCTTAACATGGCTTACATTATTTCTACCTGATGGCAATTGAGTAGTTTAGCATTCACATTACATACCACTCTTTGCCTTCTTTTAAAAGTACTTGGTATGAAGATATTATGAAGTATTATGCATGCATGTTTATCTATTTGCAAACAAATTTTACCTCATATTTGTTTTTTTTTTATTTTTTGGATATATAGTAATTTTATTAAATTAATGTTAATTGTTTTTCATTAAAACATGTAGTTTGTGAACAACTCTGTGGTTTGAAATGTTAGAATTCCCAACTTACTTAAAATCAACTAGAGCTTAATTAAAATATTTATACTTTTTCATTGGGGTCTGGTACTGTTCAAAAGTGGTGAAGGCATTTGTGACATACTTGGATGTATGTATTTCAGGATCTAATCTAATGACTTAATTATGGTATCTATGTATTAATAGTAACCCATTGGTGGCAATTTTAAGTAATCTCTATCTCCTTTAAACAATAGTTGTACACACAGACAAAATACATTTAGTCCTGTCAGATTAGTTTGTACATGATATTTCTACAGACTTCATTTATTCCTTGGTTAATGTTACAAGTCTTAAATATTCCATCCCTTTTCTTTTTGTTTCTTTGGAAAAATATAACATACACTTAAAATATGTTAAGTCAGTGCTCAGCAGAACTACCACTATCATATTATTTTCTATTAGAATTTAAGACTCACTAACACGTACAACCTACATAACAGTTATTTGTACAGGCTTTTATTTTTTGTACTTTTAAAACTTGTCTTTGAATTTACGCACTACAATGTTTTTTATATGTAAAGGTTGCTGCTCATTTTGTTACTGTTGTGAACAGTACTGTGTTGCTACTGTACATTTTGTTTAACACAATCACACAAAATGAGCAGAAGCAACATATCTTTATGTACATAAAAATTAATTTTGTTTGCAGGGCATTTAAAACCAAATCCAAGATTTGGTGCATTTCCTAAGGTGTCCTTAGCAGTTATTGTAGGCTACTTTATAGGCAAAATATCCTACCAGCAAGCATGTGCTGAAAAATTAATGGCTATTCCCGGCAGTTATATAGGACAGCTCCTCCGAGATAAAAAAGCAGGAAAATTAGGGTAAATATCATATACTTGTCATGCTTTATTTGTTTATCTATACATACATAACTCTGAATCTTTTATGATATATTTTTAAAAACAATGATTGCTGCATATTGTATACAAGATACAGAACCCAAAACAAGTGTCGACAATTTTGTTGGTGTGTCTGTTCACTTTTTTTGCAAAAGCTATGGAGCATATTTTTAAATAAATTTGTGCAGTAGTAGTAGTAACAGCTTGTAGGTTGATATTTAGGATACCCTTCTCTTCATAAAACTACAAAGTCACTTCAATGCTGTATTTGAAATCTTGGCAACAGATAGTATTTCAAAAGATGCCTAATGTACAATTTTATGGTATTAGCAGTGCACTTCAACACATAGAGCTAAGATGTTTAATCTCATACTTGACCCCACAAATCTGTCCTAATTAATGTGTTAGGACAAATATACAGGGGAAATAGTTTATTATAGTAGTCAGAAAATTTGCTAATGTTGGCACTTACTGCAATGTTTGTTATTTTGATGTGGGTAAAATTAATTACAGGCCACAAAGACAAACAAAAACAATGCTTGGTGCTGAACCTTCTGATATTTACTCTGATGCTGGCCCAGGGAACTCATTAGATATAGACACTGACCGCCCACTCTTTAATGATGATTCATACAGACCAGGTGACATGGGTAAGTTATAACATGTCTTCTTTTTCTAAAATTAACTGTTATTTTTGAAATCATTTAAGTTTTTAAATTGTGGAAAAAACTAGAAGAGTGATGAGTGTAAAATAGCTTTTACCCTTCTCTATGACATAAGTCGCCAATGCCAAACTTCATCATGTATATTTCAGATAGAGTTACCTGGATGAATAACATTCAAACATCTTCATAAACTGTCATATTTAAATGAGATTAAGAACCATGAGAAAAATGTACTATGTCTCCCTAGCACATGGAGACATAGTACAAAGGAAGTACAAATTGATTGCTACTATTTAGAGCTGGGTGCTGATTATGTATCTCAGTTGCCAACTCAAAATTGAAAAGTGTACATCAAATGACGTCATTTGTGTTTGCTATCTCTATTGTATTTCTGTTGGTAACTAAAGATAGCAAATATAAAACACGTCATATGACAGCTATTTGATGTACACTTTTTCATTTTCGTTGGCAACTGAGATACATAATCAGCCCCCTGGAATATAAAAAGGTAATGGGCTAGGCAAAAATGGCTTTAACCCACAACTTGCCTAAATACTGTGCCATAGTGGTTAAAACTTACAATATACCTTGACAACAGTAGAAACAATGGCCATAAAATACAAAATTTTATATTGTTTTTGTCTTAGGTACTTCTTCACAACCACCAGAAGATGTAGTTACAAGTCCCAAAATGTCCTATGAAGATCTTCGCAAAAAGAATCGTGGGGACTATACTGAAACACGCAGAGATCCTTACAGGTAAAAAATGTTTTATTTTCAGTGTTCTTTATGTAAATTAAGCAGGTTCTGCTCATATAGTTTATAATAACAAGAACAGGATGCATGTTGCTTATGCTATTGTTCTTTATGCAGAATGCTCATACTATTGTTCAATATATAAGCCTGATCCCTAAAACCCTGTGGTCTAAAAAGTATAACAATCTAATAAAACATGAAAACACAGCACAATCGTGTTTGTATGTCTTTTAACATAGAGATTTAACAACGAGTCCGCTAGTTAAAGTTTGTGTATTCCAATAGGCAGAAGCAGATTAAATGTAGAGAGCACCCCAGGCAAACACCTCGTTGGCGCCCCTCTATTAGTGATAATTAGGTAGACCAGGACACGTGTACTTAGGCATGAATGAAATATAAGATGAGAGTGAAGAAAGCAAGAAGGACAGAAAGAAGATAGAAATCCATGATGTTGCTGTGTAATCAGATCTGACTGTGTATTTAGACATAAATGTCAATTTTGTTATTACTTGAAAAAAATTTCCGCGGGCGCACCTCTGTGTATTCTCGCGTTGTGTGTACTCTCCCTAGGCACATGCCTACTTTGTCTTAGGGATAATACACCTCTGCCAATAGGTGCAGAGTAAAAGATAAACTTAATGTAAGAGGCATCCTAGTTGAGTGCTATTGGAATTTTTATTGTCTATAGACAGTATGTCTTTTATAATCAGATCCATCTTGTTGGATTTCTTATAAACATGCTGAGTTCTTCCCTTCCCCCGCTGGTCTACAATAACCATTTATCATAATGCCACACATTTCACTAAACAAGTACATACTACCGCTGCTAACATAATATGGTAAAATTAAATTTATTTCAGATAAACAATGATTAAATGATGATAAATTTTATTCTACGGTCCATAAAAATATCTGACCTTAAAGAGTATATTCATATGATATGAAGCAAGTTAGTATTTTGACTTAATACTATGATAGTGTTAAGTGTGCCTATCACTCAAATGATACAAAAAAGCTTTGAGATTTGTTTTTCTAGAAAAATTCTAAAGACGTGTTAGCCTGTTGTAATTGGTTAGTATTTTTTTCTATAGCATAAACACACTTTTAAGCAATTGGACCACCTGATGGAAGGTACTATCACTGCCCATGACCATATAAACTACTAAAAATGTAACCAAATTAGGAAAATTTGCAAGATGCTAAAATACAATTTGATCCTTAGTCAAATTGAATCGGTTATTTCTAAAACCCCATTTGTCTTACTCGACCAATAGCATGCTGCCACGTCATCCACGTGAAGTCTGGTTATCTTCACCTGTGAAGCATTGTGGTCTGTTAGAAATCACCAATTGAATTGCATTATACAAGTTGACAGACTTTTCCTTTTATTTTTAATGTAACAAGAGGCTTTATATAATATTTGAGCTTGTCACAATAACATCAACACCTTGCCTGTTCCTGGTACCATAATGTCATTGCTTACATCCTAGCATCAAGTTGGCAAAGCACCTTTCTTTACCTTGGTTAATCCGTCGTCTTGTGGATATTTTAAAAAACCAACAACTTCTGAAAAAATGATACCTGTGCCTTAATGACTGAAACCAAACATGAGAAACTAACCAAGAAGAAACCAAACGAAATAAGAATGCTTACATAAAAGTTATGCATATGGCCAACCCAAACGGGTCATTTATAGTATATTATTTTATTAAGTAATTTCATGGATTGAGTTGTTATTACATAACATAGTCGGATGGTGTCTAATATCTATTATTTATCGTTTCCAGGGTAGACCCAAATCAAGGACCAATAGTGAAGCGAGCACAACCTCCTCCTCCGCCGTCGGTTTCCACCAACAAATATGGCGACGTTATGGAGTAACTACTAGTCGAACTCTTCGGATCATAGTGGATTTAATCTTACAGTCGAACCCTAAAAGTCTGCTCTAAGTCGTGTGAATGTGCAGAACGAGCTGATTAAAAGATAAGAAAACGCATCTGTGATATTCTTGGAGTTGCGGGTGTTCAAGGACAACGATCATTTACCATCAGGTGATCCACTTTCCCGTTTGTGTCCATTCTATGGAAAAAAGAAAGAAAGACAGCGCTTGTTCCTTGAATACGCGTGACCTGATGAAGGTCTTAAAGCTATATAAGCAAGAAAAATTTTAAGTCATCTCAACTTGCGCTTTTAAAAAATTGATACATTTCCTTTTCTCTTGCTGTTTTTAACATTGCATATTTAATAAGTATAAGCGTTATACTCTGTTCATCTGTTAAATATTATGTGCAAGAAAGTTAACATAGACTATATAAAAATGTTATAATTTTTATGAAAAATCACAGCAAGTAATGAAAATTCTGCAGCTAAATTTATCTGTAATTGATATACAATCATATTTTAAGATTTTTATTATTTTTTGAAAAGCAATTATAAACAAATTTTTCAACAGATTTTGCATGTAAAGTTCTTATAAAATTTGTTAATACATTTATTTGTCTACTAACAGTTTCAAAAGGTTTTCATAAAATTTACTTAAAGTTACAGGTCGGTTAACTTAAGCTGGCACGTTCACAGTACTCACACTTATACAATTTCACTACACATGCTGTTCAAAATAAAAGATTTTGATTCGAAGTGTGATTCGATAAGGCTCGTATTCAGAAACTGATCTTAGTTAGGCCACGCTGTACATAAAAACTGAAGCAAAAGCAAAAAAATAACTGTCCCTTTCACACTCATAAGCTTGACCGCCCAAGAAAGAGACGGGCAGATTTTACATGATGTGACTTGATGCGACGTAACGCCGCGCGCTTATTCACAGACGTTACACAAGCACAACGTATAAATCTGTTGTACGTGCCGTGCCAGCTTTTGATAACCGACCTGTAATAAGGAAAATCCTGGATGGGCTTTTGTACCTGATAGTGACATGAAGAGTATAAAAAATATAGATATTTGTTGACCATTTATTAAAGCATTTAAATGTATAATTAAATTCATTATGATCATTTATTTCAGTCAATACAAACTAACTGCAAGATGAATTATAAAAAAACACATTGAAATTGAGAACCTTCTTTTATGGAGTTTACCTGATATATTTTCTGTGGTTCCACCATTTTCCTGAAACTTTTTTTTAATAATATTTGATTGTACTTGCTATGTATCGGTTAGCTTGAATTGGCTGAGGGTCGGTACTGAAACTCGGTACCGCTGTAGCAATAACTATGTTTAAGAATACAGAAATAGAATCAAATTTTAATACAATAAAGTAGAAGATTTTTACACTGGGTCTTTTAATGATTTACAAATTTTAAAATATATTTTTTAAGATTTGTAGATTCGTTTCTCGCTAGCAAGTATTTCCATCTTTAAAAAACTTGTGAAAAACAAGTACCTACAGGCTAAAATTAAAATATATATTCATTCAAGCCATTCCAACATTATGATGTAGCCAGGTGATACGTGATTTAGTATAATCATAGGCGTTAATAGACGATAGGCACACATCTATTAATAAGATTTGTGCACTATGTTTGATAATCATAAAATTAATAAAATAAAAGCAAAAAAACTTTTGAGAAAAATGTTTTATTTAAACGGTCTAGAAAGAAGAAAACAATTTTTTTTAAGCAATATTAAATATGAATTTACAAAATCACATGAAATATATAAAATGTATGAATCACAAAAGTTTTTCGCGCGATTTTCTTATGTAAGTAAAGTAGTTACTTAATAAACTTTGTCAAATCTCCTAAGTTTAATTTAATAAAATTTCAATTTCATTTAATATGGATCATCGCGATAAGATTTTATGATCGTATAGGTAAGTTGTGTATAATAAAGTTGTAAGTTCATTGTTAATATTGCTTAAAAAAATATTTTCTTTTTTTAGAGCGCTTGAATAAGTTTTTTTTTGCTTTTAATTTATCAAATATTTTTTAGTTATCGCGGACTAGGTTTCTTAGTCTGTCCCTCAACGTATCATCGTTGTAAGGTCGTTTGCCGCTTTATTTCAAACAATCTAGCTCTGCTCTTCAATTCCTTCTTATAATTTTACCCTACTTGTCGTCCCAGAGCTCCGTTTAGGAGAGTAAGAGCTAATATACAACAGGGTCCACCCAGGTGCCTGATGTAGTACGTTCAGAATATCATGTTACACTATCATGACTTGAGTGTTAGAAGAATGCGCCACTTGTTCCACCTTATAGCTTACTTCCGCGATAAAACACAGTTCCGGGTTTGATTTTGGAGTTGTCCTAGATAGGTTGCAGATGAATGATGATCCCACCAAATATCAAAGTCAATCAATAGATATTACAAGCTTTAAAAAAATCCATACTTGCCTTTTTATTTTTAGCGAACCCTTTTACTTTGGTAAAGCACAACAAATTGAAACAGTGCGCCATATTGGATTTAAGTGATGTTACATTATTTTTGGCTTGCCCTTTCATTGATACCCATGTTGTAGAAGTGCCTTAAAAATAACTATTCTACCATCTTGGATGGTCTGCCATATTGAATTTAGAATGACTTCACATTATTTTTAGAGTTGCTCTCAACGAGCTTTTTCATTCGATACCCATGTTGTAGAAGTGCACTAAAAGTAACTATTCTGCTATACTGGATGGTCTGCCATACTGAATTCAGAATGACTTTACATTATTTTTAGAGTTGCTCTCTCATTTGATACCCATGTTGTAGGAGTGCCTTAAAAATAACTATTCTGCCATCTTGTATGTTCTGCCATATTTGATTTAAAATGACTTTACATTATTTTTCGTGTACGCTCAACAAGCTCTTTTAGCTGTTTAAGTTACATTAATTATTCAAGAACGACAACTGATTTGGCTGAAAATTGATATAGAGATTTCTTAGAACCAGGAGACGGGCTTAGGATTACTTTTTATTTCGTTTGAGGAAACTAAGAAAAACAACATTTGAATTTTTCCCATACAAACTGAACGGGTGGAAAGAAGTTCGCCGGAGCAGCAATAAAACATAAGCACATGATATTGAGCATAGGTAGCTATATCCTAAAATAAATTTAGTTGGTGCTCAGTGGAAATACCACCATTGTGTCATGTTTTTCCCCGTGTTGGTCCGGGTTCCTTTGCAGAATAGACCATCTGCCTTCCTGCCACGCAGCTCGTAAAAGGCGAGTATAGGCTTACACATACTTACACCGTGACATCTGACTAGGTGGTAGAGTTTCACAGCGACTTGCCCGGATGCCACCATAACGTCAGTACTTGCTGTTGACATGTTCTGATTCGGAGGATAAGGTAGTAGAAAAATGATTTTTGGTCGGGTTTGAACCGACCAATTACCACTTTTGGTGACAATTGTGCGGTTGTGCACTTAATCCAAACATACAAATAAGATATTAAATAAAAGCCAATTCCAATAACCTATCAAGAGAAAGAGCTACTAAATATCAGGAAAAAGGCAATCACATTTTTTCAATATCCAAAAAATAGCCATAAAACTAGAAAACTTTAGATAGGTTATTGAATAGCGGTTACAATAGGAAAATTCGCTCAGCAAAACTTCGCAACGCAAATAAAACGCACAGCAAATGAAACCACTACATAATAACTTTATTTTAATTGAAATAAACTAAACAAGAAATAACTGTAATAAACTATACAACATTTATTATTGGGTAAAGTGACTATTAGGGTATCCGCTAAGGCATGATGGTGAAAGGAGCCCGATCGTTTATAACATAAAGATATTTGTACTTTCCTACAAATATAATATTTTATTATATAAGGTTTAATTAATTAGTGTACAGCCTTGAAAGTGGTGTAAAAAAGGTCATTTTTGGCTATAAATTAGGTTGACAAAATGTTTAGAAGTATAAAGATAAAATTTTAAACATATTTTTACTGGCACTGAATACTCTCTGCCTACTTTGAGCGTGAATATATATACATATGTATGTATAATATTTTCCAGTTCAAACACGAGAACGGGCTCCTATTTCGATAAACCAGCGTGACTTAGCGCGGGGCCTTAGGGTTATCACCAATTTGTCATTACAGGTTATTATTTTTTAAAATGTAAAACTGAGGTAATAAGTAGGTGAGGTGCTTTTGACAATTCATATTTTGTATGCAACATTTTTTATAATTTATATACGAATTTTTAATTTTCCAGTTTTTAAATCAGCTTGAGATTTTGAGCTTCATATAAAATTTACAGCGTCATTTCAATACGAGAGATGGATTATATTAAAATCATAGTCATTAAAATGCTAACGGTATTTTAAAACAGCCGTTTTAGAGATTTAAATTTTCAAATCTGCTTGATTCAAAATCTACATTTTATAGGACGTGTCTTAAAAACTATTAGTTGATGTAGTAGACGAAATAATAATAATCCTTATTTAAAATAGGTATTATTATCTCGAAATTAAAACATAATGTCGAACATAGTTTTGATTCATATTTTAAATATTAAAATCTATTTAAAAGGACTTCACCTATGTAATGCCTTCAGTTTTATACATTATACTCGAAACATTCTAAAATCAGATGTTATCATCTGTATAACCGTTTCAACAGTTAAAAATGTTATTTTTAAAACTCTTACGCATTATATTATGTAAGAAATACTGCTCAGTTTTTCTAAAACCGAGCAGTCTCATTGAGCAATCCAGAGATATAAATTCTAGAAGATGTTAACCGCGGATGTTTTCGTTTAAAACTAATATAACTTATCCACAGGTACCACTTAAACTACTGGTATTAAAGTAGCCTATGTCCTCCAGGTATATTAAGTTTTATTTCAAGTAAATAAACATTTTCACGTTAATATTTGTGATTACAAAATACGAAGTGTTTTTACATAGAACCTAGAATATTTAGTCGTTGTAATTTTGATTTGTGCTTAAATATGAACATAACATATAATATATATAAATATATATACAAACTTCAGGTTTTGCTTATGGCACCAGTTGTTTAATGAATAAAACGAAATTATTACGGTATTCACTGAAAGAAAGCACGGAGCACCTTAAATAGATCATTTGGCATTACTGCAAATAGTTCATTCTAGTAGTATAGTTCTTTATCGAAATTATAAATAGGTACAAATATATAAATAATTTTGTGTTCAATCATAAATGTTTGGGTGACAACCCTAAAACAAAAATTATAAAATAGATTTGGCGTCAAAAGGTATTTAGCAAATCTAAAATAAATGCTAATATTAATTTAAAATAATCAGAATGCAGAAATACAATTTTAAATAAAAATGTAAAACTGATTTGTCTCTGCATTTGTTTATTTCATTTTAATATATCATTATAATTATTAATATTGACATATTACTAATCATCCAGGTGTAGTCTGATTGTGATGATATGAGCTTCCTTGTGGAAGATGATTCAAAGCATTTTTGCATACCTATCTAGTATTTTTCTTGATGCACGAATATTTAATTCAAAAAATGGTAGTAATATTTACACGTAAGTAGTTCTAGACACACATTTTGACTTGGACATCTTAACGTGGATCTGAACGACAACGGTGTCATGAATTATTACAATACAGATTTACCAATTTGAATTACGGGCAATTCAATATTCTATCTAAGATAAGAGATAGTGCTACTATAGATCAGTTACCAAGCAACCACTCTTATTTTTCAGTGATTTGAAAAGTTGTTTTACAATAAAGAACAAAAATATTATAAATAAACCACTTATTTATCAACAATAAAACTAGTATGCAAATCTTTATCTATAGATAGGTTATTGAAATCGGTCGGTCAATTAAAATGTGACGTCAGAATTTATATCGACTTCACTGAAATTCCAAAATAAGTTTATTTATACGCACAGTGCACACACATGCACATGTTGTATTTAAATAACAATATATCATTAAAATTTTAGATTATTACGGATATTTTCCGATATGATATTTTGGTACTTTCACTAGCTACTAATTCAAGCTGTGATATAATGTTTTATTAAAGAATAACAATCACAGATTGTGATTTCCTCGGCAAGAATATTTTGTTGTAAAGCTAAAACATAACTTTTAAAGGTTTTTTTTTGCAAATCCCTGAAGGAAAAAAGGGGTGTTATAAGTTTGAAGTGTCTCTGATATTATAACTTAACGAGTTGACCGGTTCCAATACGGATTTTTGTTTGAAAGCTGCCGTAATCGAAATAGTTTTTAGTCATATTATTGATAGGTTTTTCGGGGATTGTCTGGTTTTTTTAACCCTTACGATTATAAATTCCAACATCACTTTGGATCAATGGATCCACTGTATTAACATAATTAAATTTTGTACACATTTGTACAAAATTAACATAACATAATTAAATTTTGTACAAATGTGTACAAAATTTAATTATGTTAATACAGTACGTAACTTTCCACGAACTCTTCCCTCTATAAAGCTCTAATCGCAAGTATACATACGATTTTTTATCTCTTAAATGTATTTAAATTTAGTGGGAATGTATTTTAACATCTTGATATTATAGCTAAATATGTACAGTCAACTACTGAACAAAAAGTGTTGGCAAAATATAGGATTACAAAAATTTAATAATCAAAATTTTAAAAGTAATAAACCAATTAAGTTCTATGTCAAACTGTAATGTTAACACTGACATCAACATTAATTAAAAATTTTGATCCTAATTTCATGTCAAAAATATATTCAAAACCTCTAACAAATTAACTTTTGACTACAAACTAAATTATGAATTTCATTGTTTATATTTAATATAAATAGATACTTAACATTTACTGTCATAATATAAAACTTATTTATAATTGCACTATGATTATTGTCTAAAAAACAATAGAGAAAATTCTATAAAATTTCCACCTCCGGTATATGTGCAGTTAAACAAAAAAAAGTCAAAAACGACGTTAATTTCGCATAAATATAACTATGAGATATTTGGATTCTCGAAACCGCTTATCAAACAACTTCATAAAATATTAGATCTTCTCAATAGAGACTAGCAACACCAACCAAATATCTAATAGCTAAAATGTATATTGGCACAGCTCCTAATCTTACAACAGTAGACCACCAACAATTACAACTATCAAACCAACAGAATATTGTCTTAAAAATCTTAAATAACCAATATAAATAATAATCAAGCTTTCAAAATATATCACCGAATCCATCTTTATAAAAAAAGGTTATGAAAAAGTATTTACAAAACGAGGCATGAACAAATAATAAATTAAAACAATTGTTATTTTCAGTTCATACAGTATGAATAAGAAATTAACCTTTCGAGTATCCACATTTAAATATTGACCAAAATCATAGATGTTATTTTTTTCTCTAAAATCTTTACCAATCATTTTAAAAATCATTTTTTGCAAAATCTGTCATGTTCTTAAATCTAGGTTTGCAATTTTAGTCGTTTGGGTATATGTATACATAGGTATACATATGGCACAAGCGGTACATTCAATGATTTACCGGCGTCATCGTTTGAACTTTTCTTATTCAACCGATTTTGATGAAACATAGTTTGTATTACGTGTGGATAATGCAGCGTCTTTAAAGGTTTTTCGAAATCCGTCAATTACTTTCAAATAATGTTAGTTACTCATGACTATTATTATCATAAAAAAACTCTTTTGTTATAATAGTCATGAATGTTTAAAGTATAGTTATGTAACAGTATATAACAGAACCCATGTATAATATGTACAGTTTTAGTTCCTATCAATTACTAAACCCTTTTTTTCTTGAAACCTTGTATTTCCATACCATTACTGCTATTGCACAACCCTTTTTAATTCATTCATAAATATTACTCAGATCTCACTTTATAACAAAAATGTTAATACACTTATAAGTCTGTATTCCCTTATAAGTGATCTGGTATCCAAAGAGATATTGCACATTTATTTAAAAAATATCTAAAGTGTGTTTAAGAAACCCTTACTTTGATTATAATAAAAATAATTAAGGAATATTGTCAAATGTGTATTAATTTTAAATATGCTCCCAAGTTTTTTTTTTTCTTAAAAAAGGCCAGTTTTTATTGTCATTTGAAAAAAAAATAAGGATTTTTAAATTTCAGTAGTATCATTTGAACTTGCTAGACAACTGCAAATTGCAAGCTCACAGCAAAGACTCAAATTTATGTTTCAAAGTTAGTTTATAACAAGGTTTAAAGCTCTGTTGTATGTTCATATTTATATACATGGTTTCTGGTACTTAACGTATAACCTTTAGAGGACGGCTTTAGTAAATCAAAAGAAATAACTTTTGTTCTCAAACTTTAGAAAATCGCGAAAAAAATTTTGGTTCTCCAAACATTTTGTCAGAAGACACACTTTTTCTATGAAAAACCAAATTTTATTTTTGCGATTTTCTAAAATTTGTAGGACAATAGTTGTTGCTTTTGATGTACTGAAGCCGCCCTAAGAAGGTCATACAACAAGTACCGGTAACCCTGTATATCATCTAGTGTAAAAATGAAAATAAATATATATTTTTTCTCCGTAACATGACAAGTAGAAATAGTTATAACTGACTACACTAGTAGAATAATCTAGTAGCCTAAATTATTGATTTCCACCAGCGCGTACAGGAAACGTTACAAACAAATACTAATTATTTTACGCAGTTAAGTTTTTACGTCCCACGCATCCTTTTTTTAACCTGCTTGTGCCAATTTAAATCTAAAACGTATTACCGGAGAGCCTAAGTTAAAAAAACAAGATCCAAATAAGCTTAAAACAATATAACAGGCGTCCAAAAATAAAAAAATATATATCATTAAATTTACATTAAACATTTCAATAAATCTATAAAAACAAACAAGTTGCCAATTGTCATACAAACAAAACATATACTTAAACTTATATAACAACAAATAAGAATATTACTTCATTACAAATATATTTTATACATACAATTATATTATTATTACAAAAAGTTATTATTTATTTCAAGTATAATATCTTTAAACAAGTCATAATGAAATTTGTTTTAATGTGTTTATGTTTTTTGTTTGTACTTGTTTTATTCAATGTAGTGTATAGATAAAAAAGATAATAACTTGCCTGAGCGGTTGATTTGTATAAAGATAACATACGCATTCTTACGACAGTTCGTTAGCGTAAAGAAAACAGTAATATGAACATCTTAGGGGTGTCCTGGACCAATTAAATCTAGCATATTTAGTCGCGGGTGTTGCCATGTTGATGACGTCACTTTTTCTTATTGCTAACGAACCATACTGAATTAGACGTCTGTATTAAACTTGAATAAACCTGTGTTGAATTTTCTTAAACATAAAACTATCTTATTGAGCTATAAATTGACAAAATCAATTTTAGAAAACCACAAAAGACTAAGCTGCTTCAAAAAAAGTACGTACTTTTTATTGTATTTATATTTTCTTCCTAATTTCAGCCTTTTTTGTTACTTAAATAACTCAACATATTCTAGGCCTTATTGCTGTAAACTCACCGACGTGTTCCCATTCAGCAGCGAAGCTATGTCAACT
>NJDD01001239.1:210859-255579 GCA_002245505.1 Calephelis nemesis | reverse complement strand
CGCAGGCAATTGCGAAATAGTGCCAAGAAAACGCATCTATCTCACTACATAATGGGAGTGAGACAAATGTATGCAAAATGTACTACAGCTTCTTTCGCAACCCGCTTTTCAGTTGAACTCGTCGGTGGTTTGAGAGCGTAACAGTGAAAATGGGTAAAGATCAAAGCAAGATCATGTTGGTAAAAACAGTGGTCTTGGTATTGCTCAAAAATGTATATTTTGATTTCGACTAATTGATTTTCTTCATCAATATTGAAAATCAACAAAATGTTACTGAAAATCGAATATAACAAAATCAAGTCCAGTAAGTAAGTTACAGAATAAGATTTGATTCAAGACACAATCTTTATGGTTTCCTTACAAGGATATTTGTCGAAAGAACTATGTTCTAGTAAGAACTAGAAGAAAAATGGCGTTTATGGTAAAGGCTGAGGGAGACCAGAAAAGTTGACAGGTCTGCCCAGTCCAGCATCAGCTTCTAGTAAACTCATAATGACGGTCATGGCGGCTTCTTCATTGCCATCTAGGCCTAAGCTGGGTAAAGGTGGCGATTGCGGTGGCGTGGTACCGGTTGGCATTCGTCCAGTTTCAGGTGATGGCGAACTCGCCGGTCCCGCTGAGCTTAGCGGGACGTTATTCCGAACTTGACTATGGGTCGACATACCACCTCCAAGGATATTGTCAAATAACTGCAACTAAAAATTACTGCTTAACAAATTACACATTATATTTAAAATTACAGACATGTGTCAACTCTATTACGCGCTGGTGATGATCCAGAAATGTATGATATTGGATCATTCGAATAGTTTAGTCTGTTTTGTCTAGTCGGCAAAGTACTGTGCTGCAGCTCGACCGATTTAGCTCATCCGCCTTACCTTTAACTGCGTCCAGCGTGCTATAATACCATCGCCGGTGATGACCATTGTGTTCCGTGGTAAAGGATAGGGTAGGCAGTGGATTTATAAACATGACCAACATGATGAAAGCCCAGTTCTTAACGTAGTGACATAATTATAAGCCATTGCCTATGCAATCGCTTTTTTTACCATCAGAGAGTAACATTAACATTAAGTTAACATAAAAAAACATAAATGAAAAATAGTAATGTAATACTTGAAATCATCACCTGTTGATTGAATATGGCATCTTGAAACAAATCTACTGGTAGTTCCGGCGAGGTCTGCGGCGACGATCGCCTTAGAGCTTCAGTTGCTATAGTGGATCCGATTTTGTGGGATTCGACCCGGTAATCTATTAACCTTTGCATTTCCACATCAACGTCTGACAAAGCGCTGTCAATTTCCTCCGGCATTCCGGAAGATCCACCTATTGTAGATTAAGAAATGAATGTCAATGTATATAAAACGTATCACACAGTAAGAAAAGTCCCATACATGAGTTTTTCATAACTTATAATGAACTCAACGCTATAATGTTCTCGTTCAGGTAAATTCTGTTCCAATAACCTTCTTTATTGTAACAATAGGTACTACGACTTATATTTTGTATAAATGTGTACGTGTGTCGTTATGAACGCAATTAAATTCTGTATAGACTTTTGACTGTAGCTGTACTTC
The DNA here is from genome assembly GCA_002245505.1 of Calephelis nemesis. Taxonomy (NCBI): domain Eukaryota; kingdom Metazoa; phylum Arthropoda; class Insecta; order Lepidoptera; family Riodinidae; genus Calephelis; species Calephelis nemesis. Next base: position 253,999 of record NJDD01001239.1, on the reverse strand, counting down.
TTTTTAAGATTTTTGGTATATATAATATTAGTCAACTAGACTACATTTCCGTACAAGAATTAAAAAAGGGGTAAAAATATTACAGCTATGAAAGTTTTAAAAACTAAAGAGTCTATAATTCAAGTTATGTTTGTAACTGAGGTGTATCACAAGGTAGTATCTTAAAACCACTATCAAGCTTGTCGTTATATATGAAAAATGATGACGCCGTGCAAAGATAGTAAAGGGAAGATCTTCCAAATTAGACAAGGTCTTTGAACCGCAATTTAAATGGAAAACGGTCGAAGCTTGAAGAATGTATGCTTGTGGACTAAGAAACTAATATCGTGATGTAGGATTTACTTCAACTTGTGTGTCTTGTATTAACAGTTGTAGCGTCGAACATTGTTTATCACTACCGTTGAATAACACTGAACACATTTGATGTATAGAATACATACCTTGTTTGTAAACATCATACTGACAGTCATCAGGAGAATTTTCAGACTTATGCATATCAGTCACAACCGTGTTATTAGCTACAAGGCACTCCACATCTTTGGTCCATGGATTTCTGTAATTTTGTTATATTTTTATTATCATTTCCGCCATTTACAAAATGATAAACCAGGTGTAATTCATTCCATTATTGCAAGCATACGGATATTATGTGGAAAAGTTAACAACTTCTTATGTCAAATAAAGAAAGCTTCGGTGTGTTGATTGTAGCATGCAATAAAAACTCTTTTGGCAATGAAAAAGTGTGTACGTTTGTTTCTGTTTCGTTTTTACACTAAAATAGGTTCAAATATTTTGAGTCATTTTAGTATAAGATCAGAGAAGACATCCGATTACCTTCATCTCGATATCTCCAAAGCTTCCAAACGAGCTAGCACACAATAGATCACGGATATAAACACACCAATGCTTACAAATTAATTGTATGAATAATATAAAAAAAGAGTAAATCTAAATTACATTCATATGATAAAACCGAAAATTCGTAAAGAAATTAGAACGCATTTCTGTATTATATTTTTCGACGCTTAAAACCATTCTTTGCACGATTTTAAAACCAGGTAGGTCAGCTGCTGCGGAATATGATACAGGCTTTTTTTTAACTTGATTAACCCTCCGATAGCTTATCTACTTTTATACATAAGGAAGGCACAGGGTACTGGATACAGTAAGTAATTGATAAATAAATACCTGAACGGTTTAAAATGTGTCTGTATTCGGGCATATGTACCGTCTTTACGCCGAAAACAATACTGTGGTGTTCTTAAAGCATCTTTTCGTAGTAAAGCAGCCTTATGTGCTCTCACTATCGCCCCTAGTTCCGGCCCGTTCACATATTCATACAAGCTTGTACCAAGCAGTTCTTGCGGCAAGAAACCTAGAGCTAAAGTTACCCTGAAAAGTTTAGAATTGTCAAATTGTGCTTAGCAGTGTTCAAGTCTTGTACAGATGGTAGGGAAGCCCCTCTTTATTTTCATGTCTCTAGTAAATTAATTTAGCAAAACTAACCCCAGTTTCAATAAACTCGCGTTGTGGAGTGACGCGTCTTTAATATAATGAGAGTTTCACTCCATAGTTTAATAGGTTCAAGCGGCTTAACAGTCTTCCACAAAACCAGTTGTAAAAATCTATTTATTTTCAGGCCAAGTTCCTTTCAGACAGGCAGAGTATCGAGTACGAAATCTTACTATCCTTGCTACCTGAATCTTCCACATTCATTAGCCTTTTTCATTTTCATTCATTAGATTTCGGAGGCCAGTGACACCAACCTCTGACAATATTCCAGTGATTGAATCGTAGAATGTCAACATTCTGCACAACTACATTAATCCACATTCGCTTTGTGTCTCTATTTTGTAAATTTTGCAGGTGTCATTCATTCCACATGACCGAAAAAGCCGAGCATACCCTTTTCCTTTTTAACACATATATTTTCTTTCAGTCCCACTTTATCTCAGATCTCACAGATGCGAACGCGTTTAGCAAGCGTTACACCACAGATGTTTCGTAGCGCTCTTATTTTGACCGCATTTATTCTACTTTCACACTTTTCCATTTTCCTTTACCCATACATACCCAAGCTCTTTCGTGATCCACAAAACCACGGGAAACTTTTAGGCCATTAGGAAACCACCAGATGCTTCTCTATGATATTGATGAGCGAAAACATTTGATCCGTTCATCCTCTTTCAGACCTAAAACCGCCTTGAGCCTCCAACAACATTCAATTGTAAAAATCTAGTAGTCGTAGTCTGACGTCAAGTCGTGATAATTATTTCGATTCAGCTTTATAATTTTGAATGTAAACGTGAGTTTTCGAGTAAATTGATTTCCACTCGCTCAGTATAAGAAGCAAGTTTGCTGGCATTTTGTGCATGAGTGCGTCTTCTGTACGTTAGTATTAGTACTTATTTTGTGGATTTGACTACCGCGTGTATGGTGATGTGTATTTTTTACCATCAGAAAATCTACAGTATTTTGTCAGGATATGAAATAAAAAAACCAAGACGAAGGGTCTATTGACCTCTGTCCGAACGATATTTGTAGGTAATCTTGATCGCGTGGACCGCACGATAAATAACTTTTTATCGTGCTGTATGAAAAGAAATTAACTGCTAAGATGACACATGATTGTGCAACATCACTCTTTTGCTATATAAGAGAGGCAGCAAACCAATGGTATTTTGACTGCCTGACAATTTAGCTCCTCCATTGCCTCTAAACATTTCTTAAGAAAAAGCCGGATTCATAAAGGTTTGTCACCCCTGCTAGCTAACATAGTATCGCACACCTGCTGAAAATGGCTACGTGTAAACGGTTAATACATTATAATCTCACCTCTGGTCGACGAACAGGAATTTACCATCTGTAGCATGTCTGGACGTGTACTGAAGGTTTCGGGTGTGGGTATGAGACTCTGAGGGTTGCTGGGGCGCTAGGTCGTTGAGGGCTCGGCCAACTGCGACTAAACACGACATGTGACAGGCGTCGTTCTCTTCAGAGAGACCGGCACTCGATATCTCCACTGGAGCCCACGATTTGAGATAACCTAAAACAAGGTGGAAGGATTATATTGTATAAAAAGTAAATTTCAAAAATGACATTATAAAACTGAGAAACATTTCGAAGATAATATTTTGTAGACAAATTACAAATCATAACAATTACTCCTTTCTATGTTATATATTAGTTTTGAATAACAATCTATTTTCTTATTTTGTACTCTATAATATAATCAAACCTAAATACTCGTATACGGCGATAAAACTTTGATTTGTATGGTAATGTTTCACATATGTTTTATGTCCTACTATTATGATAAAACAGATGCATCTTTTTTTAGGATTGTTTCACAGTTAACTGCGAAGTGGTCCTTCTCACAGAAAACACTTTTCACCCTTCTCAAACGGCATACATAATAGTATTATTTTATTTTTATTTATAACTAGATGCTTGGACTTGGCTAGCGTAGAATATTTAAATCGGAAAGTAGCTTTAGTTAACTACAAAACGTTTTATATACTAACTTTTATGTACCATTTTGTCCTTTGGGAGTTCATTTTTGAAAAAAAGTAGCCTTCGTTTGAACTCAGAACTTAAACTCATATGTATATATACCAATTTTCATTGAAATCGATACAATGGTTTAGCCATTCAAGCAAGACAGACAGACATGTATGTTGTCAGCATGGATCAATTGTTGCACTTTTAAACATATGTATTTTTCCCTGGGCACACAAATACTTCAACAAGCACATTTATAATCTTATCGTTAATAATAAAAATTATTAATACTAATAATAAAATAAATACTATACCTGTATATTGCACCACACAGTATTTCTTCTGGTGTTGTTTTTTGCGCATTTTTACTGTTGGTTCAGACTCTTCTTTAACACTAGACGAGGAGTGGACTGTTGAATTGGAGTTTTCCGAATTAATAAAAGATGGCTTGCACTTGATGCGGCAGAAGAAGGATCTTCGGGCCCCTGGACAGAGTCTCGAAGCACCGGCTACCATGTCAGCCTTTACTGGTAACATTGCTGTTGAATATATATTATATTATAAACTAATACTGACTAAACTTCATACGAGGATTTAGGTATTTAGAAAAAAATGTGGACCAGGTACTGAAATGATTAGGTTCGAGGGGAGCGGTGAAGGGCGTTGTGCGCAGAGATGTGGTTCGAACCAGACCATGTCACTTGCTAGGTATTGACCATTCATTTTTGCTTTAGAGGTAAGTTAAAAAATATGACATTGAGGGAGTATATAAATGTTTCTGAGAAGACAGTGGTGGAATTCACAATTACGTCTTATTGCAATGCCAGTTACATCACCAAAAGCAAATTGGAAGGAGGGGAGACAGGGTTCAATTTGACTCAAACTATCGGCTGATCGCGGACTTTGCGGATATGTTTCGGAAACGCCAGCTGAATGGAATTTGTTATACTGCGAAATGCGAAAAGGCTACATGAAAGAATTGAATTTAATGTGCCTACTTTCCTCGTTAAGAAGGATTATAAACCACTTTTTTAAGGGATATGTTCATTACGGATTAAAGCATAACATATATTAAATAATTAGCAAGAATTTTTACCCCGTGTTGGCCCGGGCTCCTTTGTAGAATAGACCATCTGCCTTCCTGTGCCAGGCAGCTCGTAAAAGGCGAGCATAGGCTTGCCGTCACTAACACCGTGACATCTGACTAGGTGGTAAAGTTTCGCAGCGACTCACCCAGATTGGTACCACCGCCTTACCTATTCCTGCCGCCATAACGTCATGACGTGTTCTGGTTCGGAGAGTAAGGTAGCCGGTTAACTTACTTTTGCTCGAGGCCTAACATCCTAGCCTCTGGTTGGCAACGCACCATTACCACCTTTGGTGTCTCTAGGCGGCGGAAATTTCTTACCATCCGTTTGCTTGTTTGCCTTCCAATGTTATAAAAAAAAACTGCAATGAATATACTGGAAACCAGTGATGAGGTACATCATCTCTTAATAAATACTTAGAAATTCCTCTTTGATGGGCTAATGTTACTATTTTTCAAAATCATTATAAACTTGTATAAACATAATATATGATTCCATTACATGAGTTGAACCAAACACCTTTTTCTTAAAGGGTTTGCTGCAAGAGGATGTTTGCTTCTTTCAGAGTAGATATTCTTGTTCGGTTAGATTTTAGTTTTATTTTTGTCCGAATGGCGAATTAGTTATGTTTTCTTTAAGGTTAAACATGCTACAGATGGTTTTGGTCGGACAAGGGACTTAAACTTTAAGTTAGACTTTAACTTTATCGAAAATTAGGTCGAAACCATGCTAAATACATTAAAAAACATTACCAAAATATCTCTAAAGAGGCTCAGTTTACATTTATGTGTTTCCCTTTTTATGTGACCATCCTTTTGCAGCAAACTTTTTAAGGAAATAGGTGTTGAGTTCAACTCATGTAATGGAATCATGTATTCATGAAAGTTCATAATAAATTTAGAAATAAAAAAAATAGGAGCTTAAGAAAACTCCAATAATTATATAAAAACAAAACTTGTTTTTGAAACAAACTTTTAAAAACATTAATCGTTTAAGTTTGGAATAATTTTAGTCTGATTATTTGCACTAGTGTAACATCGACTTAAATTTAGCTTTTTTGTTTCTTTAGAAGTTGTGAAAATAAATTCTACGCATGGGAAAAGTAAAGTAAAGTATCTTCACGCCCATATCCCCGAAGAGGTAGGCAGAGGCACAACCAGGGCACCCACGACTAGCCGAAGACACTTAGTCCTACAATGTGATAGGTGGCAAGCCGGCATCGGGCACATTTCCAATCCCGACCAACTTTTTATTTTATTAGAAAATTGGAAAAATCCAATTTTCTTTTTGTTAGCCGACCCGGGATTCGAACCCGAGACCTCATGCAGTCAAGTCCAACACCCGGACCGCTAGACCACAGAGGCATGGGAAAAGTAGTAAAACCAAAACTATTTTATCTTACAAATGGTAAAAATACTAACTTTTGGCATCTATCAGTCTTTCTCGTGGACTCAAATCCGAGGAGGACAGTTGCTCCTTAACCTTTGCTACGTCTTTTGGATGCAGAATATCAAACAAACTTTGGCCGAGTAGTTCAGACTGTAAAAAAACAATTAGCTTTAATTTTTAAGCGAATAGCGTCAAAGTCGACAATTTATATAAGTAGATTTTAATTTTCGCTCGAGTTTTTTATATAGCAGTAAAAAACATAACAGGTGTATTTTTCGGGAAATGAAACTATAAAAACCGACACCAATATTTCCTTACTACGCACGTCGCGATTTTATAATTCTTTTTTTTTTTCGTAAAAATGCTTATGATTCCGAGATAGCAATTTCACGTGAATTTTATAAATCGCTTCCATTTTTAACCGATTGCAAAAAGGAGGAGGTTCGCACTTCGACTGTGTGATTGGACTTAATTTGTTACCTGTTCACTCGGCCAATAACGCACTGATTTTGATGGTTCTTTTGTAGATATATAGATAGCGATGCCGATGTGGTTCCGTCTTAATTTTATGATGAGGTGGACGTTAATAAAATTTATGTGGGACCATCTCGGAACCGTTTGCCACCTTTAAAAAAATATTAAATCACAATGTTCGCACCTAAATGTATTGGGAATCTAATTGGCGTCGGTTTTTGTATTTACTAACCGAATTTCGCCGACCCGGCGAAATTCGTATTGCTTGAAATTAATTACTTTATATGGAAAAAAATACTAAGTAAAAAAACTCCGATTTTGAAACATTGGTGCTTCGCTCTTAAGCAGTTCTGTAGGCAGAAATATGTATGTAAAATAAAATTATTCACGTTATTTTCAAATGGATATCTTTTAATGTACCGAACGCTATCCAAAAATTTGAACAAGAATTTTGCAAGGACCCTGTACAATAGTTTTTAACAAAAATTTCGAAAACAAACCTGTTCATATGTCAGCATCTTAGTGACAGAATCGGAGACATAGAGCAGACGTCCCCGATCACATCCAACTACCATCAGGAAGCAGTCCTGCGCGGCGTGCAAGACCAGGGAGTTGAGCTCCCTTTCTGATAGGAAAGCTGGTCTGGGCCGAGCTGTGAATGGTCCAGAGGAGAGAGCTCCCCGCAGTGAGCGTAAGTGTTGCACCGCCATCCTCAACACCGTCAACTTATCCAACTTACGCGACATGGCACCGCACATGGGGATCATAGAGCTCAGCTCTGATATATACGTGTTCATCTTATCACGTCGACGCTTTTCAATTTCACTGTGGTTTTGCCTGAACAAAAACAATGCGTTTCTACGGAAAAGTGACAGAATATTAAACTTTTAAAAATTACATTTCATCTACATATCAAGATACGTGCAACCTGCTTAACCTACTTTTTGAGTTTTGAGTTTGATTTTGAATTGTAGTGACCATAGTTTTTATTTGTTTCTAAAGTGGGAAAAGAGAGTGACGAACATACAAACAATATTTATTGTTTTATGATTAAACAGAGAAAAAACAAATTACTTTTCTGATAGTGAGAGAAAATTATGGCTTATAGCCACTATAAATGTTTTAAATGCGTTGCCTGTGGCCGGCATGGTAGGCCTATGGCGGGCAAGTTTGCCAATTACCGTTCGCTCCGGACCATGACACTGTCTTATGGTGGTACGAATAAGTAAAGCGGTGAATCCCTACCCTGGTAAGATGCGGGTGGTAATGTGCACAGCAGTGTAATGGAATGCCATCCATGGAATAGAATAAAGTTTACAAATATAATGCCCTGATAATGCTTCAAATAGTGAAACCGGTTGGCCTGAGTGTAACAAAAAAAAGTTATTTTAAGTCTTTTCCGCCCATGTTTTCGAAGAGATAAGCAGGGGTGCAACTAGGGTACCTACGACTAGCCGAAGACACTATGTTCCACAATGTGATAGTTGACAAGAGATAGGTGTTCCAACCGGCTGCCGCAAACGCCAATATCCAATGCTAAGCAACTTTATTTTTATTAGAAAATTGAAAATTACAGTTTTTTAGTTGCCTGAACCTGGGGTTCCAAACTTAGGACTACTCCGATGCCGGACCGCTTTGAATAATAAAATTCACATAAACTACATAGGCGATTTTTATTATTTAAAAAGTTCAAAAAATAGAATTCCACCTAGCGCCGACGTTAGGAAATGTAAACTCTACAATCGAAAATCGCTATTTACTTACTTTTTATCAGGCATGGAGCGAACTGAACCATCTTCGGTACCATCGTCATCGTATGTGCTGCTTGTTCCGCTAAAACATACACTTTATTATTAGCTCTGTTATTATTCACCAAATCTGGGACACCATCACTTTTACTTGATCTATTTTGATAAAACATTTAAATGTAAAATAGTGAAAACATGATAAAATAATCTTGTGATATTGAGCAGACATACCGGCAAACAAACATGCTCAGCTAAATAGTTGCTTATTCCAACACAACTCTATTATAATTTTTTTATGTGTACTCAGTTCAAGAAGTCCATACATTGACTAATTATGACCCATCCATATAATATATAAAGTAAAGTCGGGTTTGTTTAAGATGTACTTTTAAGAATTGCTAGACAATTTAAAATGATATTCGGTTTTTCTGGTATGAATAGGGGAATAGCCACCTCACAATTTAAAACATTAAGATAAAAAAAATTACCATGTCACGAAGCATCTGAACCGCAGTTCTTCGGAACAGCTAGCAATGAAATAAAGAGTTCTCGTTCTAGTAAATATTATTTCAACAAGCTTCTTTGCGTCACTAGGTAAGTGCGTATGGGAAGTGCAAGAAGTTGGATATATTCTCCCTTGTCGGTCGGGTACAATAGGTCATCTGACTCCCTGACAGACAGCTCGTGATATAAGGTCAGTACCAACCACTGATGGTAGGGTGCTGAGCAACAACTTGTCCAGGTGGGGATCCATCGCCTTGCCTATATATGCTTCCATAATGACTCTGCCTGTCTTTGAGGGTGGGGAAGCCGATAGACTTGCACAATAGGCCGTGACCTGTAATATCTATGGTAACGATAGTCCACAGTTGTCTCTTACCATTAGGAGTCATGTGATTGTTCGCTGACCTCTACAATAAAAAAATGCTTTAACTTTAAAAGTAAAACTCGAGCCCGGCATACGCATGTTGGCATCAGTAAAGACTACCAAGGCGGACAATGGTGGTAAGTCTGATAAAACAAACTAAACTTAAGTAATTGCCGTTCTCTCAATTCTTTTAAAACATGTAATAGAAGGAGCCAAAGCAGTAGGTTTACCATTGAATCTCGATATCATGCGAATTGGAAATTGGAATCGTATATATCATTTTAGATAAGTTAAGGTCTCTCGAAAAAAGACGTCGACTTAGCGATATCAAAACACTTCATAAGCTAATTCATGGCCGCCTAACGTCACCAGCACTTTTAATTCAACTACATATCAGAGTCCCAAGATCTATACCACGACATCCGATTACCAAAATCTTCTATTTATCTAGCCATAGAATAAAATTAGGGTAAACGAGCCCCATTAAATAGACTAATGCAAACGTATAACGACATCACCACCAATGGCGATGTCGACACTTTCCATACAGTCAAAGTGTCAGAATTCGCTAGATTATGTATTAAGTATTTATAAATCCTTTGCTCTTCTTCAAGTTTAGTTTTTTTTTAAGTTTAGTTTTAAGAGTTGTTTTATTGTAAGCGAATTGCTTGTAAACTTATTATTAATAATATTGGTCTAGTTAAGTTAACGAATCTCTCATTGTAGCTGCATTATTATTGTGAATGTTGTATATACCTTTAAAGGCAAATCATCTTGAACAAAACTGATATGTGGTGTAATTAACAATGTCTAGTGATAAGCCAGTGGTGTATCTGTTCAAATAAATAAAATAAATAAAAGTTTGAACACAGTACTAGCGGATTATTAACATTCAGTTACAAATAAATTTCACACATCCGATAGAATAATCTACTGTTTACTATTAACTTAATGTTTAACTGGTCAGTATTGTGTTCAAGAGTACCTAAACTGACATACTCGATTCTTCATATTTTTAAATGAAGAAATACTTGTATTGTTTTACGTATCACTTATACTTTATTATTTTATAAATAGCCTACCGGTTTCGCTTTTTACAGCATCATCAGGGCTAGAACTTAAATTACTGAACAATGTTTTTGAATAATGATTAATATTCTTCAAAAATTTCATTCATTAATACAATATTTTTGAATAATGATTAATATTCTTCAAAAATTTCATTCATTAATCATTATTCAAAAATATTGTTCAGTAATTCAAGTTCTAGCCCTGATGATGCTGTAAAAAGCGAAACCGGTAGGCTATTTATAAAATAATAAAGTATAAGTGATACGTAAAACAGTACAAGTGTTTCTTCATTTAGAAATATGAATATTTGGAAGTTTTACCAAGCGCCGACGATGGAAAATATCAAATACTCGATTCTAATTTCATTCGAGGTTCAAGAGTAATCCTACCCGTCTTATTATTAACATGGACTTAAGTAGGAGTAAAGTTGATATTATAGTCTATATTACATTGTAAATTTAAGGACTATGAAACCAAGTTGAACGTTGGAGTATTTTACTCCGTGTTTATAAATAAGACGGTCCAAGTCTAGTGCGGTCAGACTTTGTTATAATAATAAAGGTGTTATGTCCTGAAATCTCTATAAACTTCTTGGTCCTGATTAATTTAGCAAGTCTTAAATAGATCATCTATTATGTATTTTATTTAAATAAAAAAAATTCAAATAACTTAAAATTATGTGTGTCAGAATCAACACCAATATCAAAATATCTCTGAATAGACTGTACATATCGACACCCTTAAAGTAAGCATAATATATGTATGTTATATTTTTTTATTATTATTGGAATTTAATATATTAATCATGACTTAAATATACTAGTAAATGTAATTAATTTGAAAATAGAAATTTTAATTTAATGATGGAATAATTTTATATACTTAATGAATAATATGAGTTGTATAAAATATTTGCATGCCAACTATTTAGTAAAATAGGATTAAGAGCGTGTTTAGTATTTAAGATCCTCCTTACCCTATTCGCGCAAATAAATGTAATTATTATTATTAATAATCGTGTTGGCCAATGGACAAAACATATATTACAAAGGTCTAATCCAGTGATTCCCAAACGCCAGGTCGCGACCCGGTACCGGACCATTTTAATTAAAAACCGGGTCGCAACATTCGATAACGATCGACAGACAAGTGAAAACTGCAAGCGATTGCGCTACATATCACCATGTCGTCCGCGTTACTCCTCCAGTCATAGATATTCGGATAGTTCAAAACGGGTTTCTCGCAACTTGATTCAAAGTTCGATGAAGTTATTAGTTTAGTAGTCGCCTCTGTGGCCTAGCGATTCAGTTGTCGGATTTGACTGCGTGAGGTCCCGAGTTCGAATTCCCGGGTCGGGCAACAAAAAGAAAATTGGGTTTTTCCAATTTTCTAATAAAAAAAAATGTTGCTCGGGATTGGATATGTGCCCGGTTGGCATAGGCTTGCACCTATCACATTGTGAGACTTAGTGTCTTCGGCTAGACGTGGGTGTCTCTGCCTAGCCCTTCGGGAATATGGGCGTGACGATACTTTTTTTTAATCTTTTAAGTTTTTAGTTTCAAAAACGTAGGTAAAATAACTTAATGTATGCAGTTTGTGTTTATAAATGTTAAGTGGGCCACGAAAGGGCAGTTTGAAAATCACCGGGCCATCAATTACAGAACAATGTTTGGGAAACATTGGTCTTGTCTATTTGTATGCTAAAGTTCATCAAATGACTTCAACCGTTTCGACTTGAAAACGACACACAAGTACAAATATTCACCCTTTTGCATTTATGAAACTAACTGATCATTTATATTTTTAAGGATTCAACTTATAGTGATTAGGTGGTCGTTATTATTATCTTAACTAATATTATAAAGCTGAAGAGTTTGTTTGTTTGAACGCGCTAATCTCAGGAACTACTGATTTGAAAAATTCTTCCAGTGTTAGAAAGCTCATTTATCGAGGAAGGCTATAGGCTGTATATCGTCACGCTAAGACCAATAGCCGCTGAGCACCAACAAAAAATGTTTCAAAATCGGGAGAAGGACGTAGGCTACTTTTTATCTAAAAAATTTAACGGGTAGTGTTGGAGAGCTAAATATTAAATAAATAGACTACGCGGGCGAAGCCGCGGGAAACAGCTAGTCTTATATATCAAGCACAAAAAAATGTGAATTGTAGTTTTGTTGCTCACAAGTTTAGTTTTAACTTTCAACTCAAGTGCATATCCGGTAAACCGGGGGAAAATGACAAACACATTTCTGGGACTTAATGTTAACGCCAACACCGGACCACTAGACTAGCACACCGTAATTCACAGTTAGCCAAAGTTTGTTAAATTACCGGTACGATTGGTGTCTCAAAGGGCTTACCGCAAATAAAGTTGCATCTCCAAACCGAAGTTAAATCAAATACACCCTGGAGCCTCAAAGCGAACCACAAAACCGAACTAATTTCAGTTTAATATCGGAAGAGCTATTACCAAGTTTGATTGACGAACACTACACAAGGTTGACCGCGTCGTTGGTCCAGGGCTCAGCGTATGTCTACATTGACCTTCAACAATGCTCGCATTCGATTTCCAAAAGAAGCGGGTTTAACAGAATCAAAAAAAAATCGTCGAGCATTCAATCGGTACTTGTGTGTGTCGACATCTATATATTAATACATGATGCCAAAACTTTGGACCCCTTTTTACGAAATACAGGAGCATACAATTTGGCACACTTATATTTCATGTGTAGGAAAAGTGCAGAACGCTAATATTTTTCAATAATAATGCTTATAAAGTACGTCAAAACAATAAGAGACCGAGATCTTAGGCCTAGAACAAATGTAAGTTTACCGGCTACCTTACCCTTTGAACCAGAATATGTCAACGGCAAGCATCGACGTTATGGCGGCAGGAATAAGTTAAGCAGTGGTACCAATCCGGACGTGTCGCTGCGAAACTCTACCACCAAGTAGGTAGAGTTTCGCAGTGACTCAAGGTTTTAGTGACAGTAAGCCTATGCTCGCCTTTTAAGGGCTGCCTGGCAGGTAGAGAGAGCCCTGACCAACACGGGGAAAATGTTGATAATCCGCTAATATTTTGTTCAAGAGTAGTTCCAATTTCCAATTTGGATGAAATCTATATCCAAGAGTCTATTAATTTTCAGGAACAGGATCGAGTCCACACAACGAAGATCCGGTGAAAATAAGCGGGCTTTTCTTTTTCAAACTAATCGTAACATTATAAACTAAAAAAAAATACAATGAACTGTCTAATTTTACATACGTACAATTTAAGTAAAAAGTGTAACAAATAACATTACAAATTGCAGTGCGAGATTGACGTGTCTGTTCTTAAGTACGTTCGTCTACAAAACACTCGGAGATTTTGTAATAGCATTTCTTACATAAATTTGTTTTATACATTTTTAACCTACTTAAAGGTATTGTCACCCAAAATTTCCCAGGTTTTTCTTTTTACAATAACCTTCTCCTAACAATAACTGAGACAACGAAAAATTAATCGAGTTCAGACGTGATGAGACTACGCGAATTTTTTTGTATATATACTAGCCGACCCGACGAACTTCGTATAGCTTGACATTAACAGCTACTAGCAATTTTATGGATTAAAGTGTTGTTTTCCCCGCATTCTCCTAATTTTTTTATCCCTTCTCCTGAAACTAACCAACCAAACAAAAATACTGCCAAAATCGATTCATCCGGTAAGGGACAATGCAATGACCATGAAATGGGGATTAAAAAAGTAAGGATGTGGATTTATATATATATATATATATAGAAGATACAGATTTCATTTTTTCAGGTACAAGGTCTCTGTATGACAACTTGGTACAACGACCTAAAGATTATAAAAGAGGAGTTCCCGAACAATATCTGGACTCGGTCACTGGGAAGCTTTCTAAAGTTTATGGGATTAAGCTTCAAATAAATAGACTGATTTCCTGACATCTACATAAATTCTAAAAATTGTATACAAATACTAAAGTGGCTTTAAGTTGGCAACATTGATTGTCAACTTAAAGCTTGCGTATGTTTAGATTACCCTTCCTGTTAAACGAACACGCACTAATATCACCTACGTCTGCGCTGACATTATAGTTATGTTTAAAAATATAATTCGTTGCGAAAGTTTATACAAAAGATGTCGCCAAACGGTTAAAACTTTCGACTGGACTCGAACACGTCATGCGCCCGAAATATTCTATACGATACGTCATTAGTGTCGTCACCCCCGCCGAGAACGTCATACAAAAGCTTACCTTTTGAACTTTCGAAAAAGCGGGGGACAAGCGCAGGTGGTTGATGAAAGGCTAATAAGGTATCCAGGCAACGATACTAAGGGGCCCATTCCCCGAATTCAAATCCGGGCAAGGGTTAACAATTGTACTTGTACGGATGCATCTCGAAACTTTGTCAAACGTTTGTTACAATTGAAAGTTTGCCGCTCGGAAAATTCCATTCACATACATCCACTTCGCAGTCGGACAAATGGAGGTTCAACACAACCTCAATCACAGTTTCATGTTTGAGAATTGTTCTCTGCTCTTTGTTAACATTAATATTTTTCACAAAGTAAACTAATTGATTTAATCCCAAAATAACTAAATTAATGCTTCTTTTTATTCAATCACTACATAGTATAAAACAAAGTCGTTTCCTCTGTCCCTATGTCCCTTTGTATGCTTAAATCTTTAAAACTGCGCAACGGATTTTGATGCTGTTTTTTTAAACGATAAAGTGATTGAAGAGGAAGGTTTATATGTAAATTTTATACTCGTGCGAAGCCAAGGCGGGCCGCTATTGTTATATAAAAATATCAAAACTTTAAATAATACAACTAATCAGTATTTTTGAATCTAGGTATTTTTTTATTAATAATATGCAATATTATAATTGACGAATACCACAAACACTTGTTATGTAATATTATAATTGATTAATACCCCTATCAGGAATCGAGCTCAAGCCTCGCGGAGGATCGTCGGAGTTAGGCGGGTACCCCGACCACCATTAACCGTGATAGTTAATTTTACTTTTATTGATACTGTGTGTATGTTTTGTTTGTACGTCACAACGGCTGAAGTCATTTTGATGTTTTTTTACAAAGATTAGACCTAGGACCAGGGCAATTTGCTGCACAGCACTCTAGGCAACAATGATCACATTGGTAATGGCCGCTGGACCTATATCAGATGACCTTATGAGCTGCCAGGCAGATGATTCTTCTTAGACATGAATATGAACACAGAGAAAATCAATCTTTTAACGTACAACCTAATCATAAAAACACAAATCAGAAAACTTTTTCAATATAGCATTTCAAAGTTGCGTACATTTTCCCAAAAGTATTAAAACACTATGTTAAGTTTTATTAACCAACGTAGAAGAAGGGAAGGGGTTATATATTCGACTGCCTTTTTTTATAACAGTAAACGATTTCTTCGTCATCTCTGAGCCGATTTCAAAAACTCTTTTTGTATTTGAAAGAGCGCAACTTCCAAGGCTGCTCCCATTGCTGCAAAGTTTGGACCTTACAATTTCCATTGTATGGTCTAGCTCAGGGAAATCGAGGATAATACACATTTTTTGTTTGCGCTAAAATTATAGGAAAAGGTTACTTACTATGATGAAGGGTTTCGTTTTCTTATAGAGTTTTTGCTCATAGGCTTAGCCAACTGGTTGGTGGGCACCGATAGAGAAACATCGCAGTTCGACATGTCATATCCTTCGGAGCTGAAAATTTAATGACATTGAATTAACAAAATTTAAAATAGACATGTTTTATAGAACCGGCAAGTGGGTTATATTATGGTAATCTGTACCCACGGGAATCCGTAACAGCAAGACGACAGTCGACTTATAGAAATAAGCGCACTGTCTTTTCAAAGATCATCTTCAAAGATCCAAAGATCTTTATTGAAAATTGGTTGCACTAAATGGAAATAAAGCTAGCTATACCCAAAAGAAATGGAAGCTCCCAAGGTTCTAAACAAATCAATGGGTTACTAGCTTCTAATGGGGTCGTCACATCCTTTAGAAGTTGGAGGCAGTGTTCAATCGTGTCAATGGACTAGGTGCAAACAGACCCGACACGCTCGCTATTGATAAACTTAATAATAGTCTAAGATCCGAAGTTAGGTCGACCTACATCGAGCTGATAATAGGATGAAACCGGTTTATACTCGTAGCAAATTAAGTTTATCAGAAAATATTTTAAAAATGCGTTGCCTGAAAAAATCCTGAGCATATTTTTATTCATTAATTGGTGCAATTTTAAGATTTAGACTTAAAGTAGGAATAAGACGAAGTTTCAGAAGTTGAGTTGCCGTTGTTTATCTGGATTGCCATGTATAAACAGATAATTGTCGATGTTAATTACTTTCACGGGATCGGATAATAGGAAAAAAATATATCAACATAATATGTGAAGTTTATTTTTTATTACAATTTCAGTTGATATATATATATATGATTACCTGAAAAAATTGGAAATGTTAAAAACATTTTTGTAAATAATTAAAAATATTCGGTCCAGGATTTTTTTAGGCAGCCCATTTTAATATATTTTCATATATTCTAAATTTGCTATATAACCGGTTTCATCCTATTATCAGCTTGGTGTAGGTCGACCTAGCTTCGGATCTTAAGACTATAACAACTTAAAATAAGCTGATTAAAAGAGAAGAGAAAGTTAAGGAGACTTAAATAATCATTATATATTGGAAAGTAGTATCTGCACTAATTGTCCGAGTTATGTTATTAATCTATAATATAAAAATGAGTTGCTAAATGTCTTGGTAAGCGCATAACTTCCGAGCTACTTAACCGATTTGCATAATTCTTTTTTTGTTGTGTTTGTTGTTATCAGAATAAGGTTTTTACCAACATAAAAACCTCGAAAATGGGGAAAACAATACTCTGTTTTCCCATCAAACTGAACGGGTGGAACGAAGTTCGCCCGGGACAGCTAGTTAATGATAAATGTCCTTGGACAAATTACAAAAATTGCAGTTGTGGATGTCATCATCAACGATGCTAATACTTAAATAGAAACCAGTATACATTTAATAAACACATCTAGTCCCGGAAATGCAGACATCGTGATGTGTATCACACAAATGTCTGATTTCGGAAATGTCGGAAATCGAACCCAGGCCTCGAGATTGGGTGGTGGAGTTAGGCATGTACACTAACCCTTCGACCAACGATATACATGCGAAAAATAAAGATACAGCTTCTCCTTTAACACAATCGAAAACATGTTATCGGATAATAAACATTGAATATAATTACTACGAGTATAATGACAGTTATTAAGCATATATTTTTATTTTCTAAAGGGCTGTTAAAATGGATATTGGTGGTGATTCTGCTGTTCAAAAACTAAACTTAATTTAGATGCATGCTATCTCTTTCAAGTGAAACAAAACAAAAGAGACGGAACATTTAAGACATGTCAGATTAGTCCGGACATGTCGAATTGCGCAACAAAACTGCCACCATTATCTAGATATTTAGTCACTGGTGGTAATTTTGTTGCACACTCACTAAAGTAATTTTAAGTTATTGCTATCTTCTTTCCACGAAAGTAAAAGAGCGAGACAAAACACTTTTAGTGCTGTCAGATTAAACGTCTGTAGAAATGTCGTGCACGGCATTATCTATCACTCGGAAAAAGTTGATTAAAAATGTCGAAATTTGACGTGTTCGAACTAATCTGATATGAACAAATTGTTCCATCTCTTTTGTTTTTGTTTCACTTGAAAAAGATAGCATGCAACTAAATTAAGTTTAGTTTGTGAACAGCAGAATTACCACCACTGCAAGTCCTCACGTCATTGAGGCCAAAAGCATTGACCTTTCATAAACATGTTCCATTTAATTTTAAGGCGGATATCACACTGCAGCTGCTGCAGCAAATCGCACACCGCTCCGGTTTGCGGTGACGCGTCTTTTAGCCTTGAAATATAATCGCACGGAGATGCGTTGGCTGTATGTTACATAGTACTATTTTTGTGCATAAATCTATATTTTATATGTGTATAAATGTTAAGGAAGCCAGACAGTTATGTCGGGATCGTGAAGTCTGGCACTCGATACTCTCAGACTACCCCGTAAGGGACTTGGCGATATGAATGTATGTATGTAAGTATGTAAATCTAAGAGTGCTTTTCCGAAATTGTACAACCATCTTGGGAACGACGCGTCAGTAGCCTTCATAAATGGTTTCTGTGGTGAAGAGTAAGGTTCCGTTAGACTTGCACACGTGGCTAAGATGCGGCCGTTATCTAGGAAGCATCAGTAACATATATGACGTCAATAGTAGGAGAGCCGCTTACTTTTTTATTATATAGTAGAAAAAAATAAATCTTTAATTATTTTACACATTGAATAAAGACCGAAAGCAACGATGGTTGTCATGGTTTTCGGTCTTTGTTGAAATGGAATGGGAGAAATTGGTAAGAAGAGTGGACAAGTATCTATGGGTGGACTTTGGTCTAAGATACGTAGGTTGCTTACAATTGTGAACCAGCCTGTTTCCTATGGTTGTGCTGGGACTGTGATGGTTGGTTGTGGTATATGATCGCGCTAGGGCCCTCCGAACACTCCGCGGGCCCCGTCACTGTCAGCTCGTACGACGGCACCGTGTTCGTGTTCGGCCTGTAACATCGTCAATATAAGAAACTGTCCATTATTACTCTCATATATATATATAAATACGTGAAGCCAAAACTTTGGACCCATTTTTACGAAAATTGAGGGGACGCAGGAGCATAAAATTTGGAACACTTATAGTTTATGTGTAGGAGAAATGCAGAACGCTAATATTTTTCAATTTAATGCTTAGAAAGTACATTATACCAATAAATAAAACTTTACCCACACTACCGCGCATTTGACACACACAAACTATATTAATGATATCGATAAAAGATGGCGCACTAAAAAGTTTAGAAACAAAGTAGTTGGTCTTGAGAAATGAAGATGGCATTCTTCTCAACAAGATATTAAAATTTGTTATGGTCGAGTTTCAACCAATGGGCGACCACTATTAGTTATGGAATAGTTACCTGTGGGATTAAAGAGTAAATTAGAGTTCATATTATATAACATTGTAATAAGGACTATAATATCAGGTTGAATCTTGACGTACTTTACTCCATGTTTATTATAAGACCCCTTGGGTTACAATTTTGGATTACCATTTATCGTCTTATGAATAAATATAGACATAGAAAATACGATAATGTCTAAGTCGACATTGTACTCTTTGGTACAATTTAAAGTTAGGTGGTAGGGCTTCGCAACGACTCGCCTGGATTGGTACCACCGCCTTACCTATTCCTGCCGCCGTAATATCAGCGCTTGCCGTTGACGTGTTCCGGTTCGGAGGTTAAGGTAGCCGATAAACTTACTTTTGCTCAAGGCCTAAAATCCCGGCCTACGGTTGGCAACACACTATTACCACCTTTGGTGTCTCTAGGTGGCGCGAATTGCCTTCCAATATCACAAAAAAAGGTTTTGTTCTACCTTTATTGGATAAACAGTAGTGATTAATCAGCAGTAATTGGTGAAAATGTTTTAACTGAACATATTCCAAATTACATATTATTATTATTATTATTGAAACTCCTGCTTTTCACTCTACATAACAACGAAATAACTCAGCGATAATTTGAAAATGGAATGCATGTTAATCATAAAATGTTATGAAAATTAAAGATGGCGGCTTTCGAAAACGGCTATATTTTTATGAACCACCATTATCTGAATATTTAACGAAATAATGAAATGCTCTGTTTTCAAACGAATTCTTACAATTTTAAAAAGTTTTTTTTAAATTGAAATTAAAGCTTATTATAGTTGTTAACTTGAATCTAAAGAAACAACAATAAAAATTAAAAACATAAGGCGTACCAGTGTTTACTTAAACAAGCGTTTAAACTTACGACAAAAAGTTTAGATGCCTGGTAAACACTGTCCAATAATATCTAACCAATTGTAATATTATGCATGTTGCATTGATTAAGAATCCAATTTTAACTGTGTTTAGGAAAACAAATGTTTAACGAGTGTTTGTTTTTTTTATAGCTAGGCGGTAAATGTTTAGTTCGAGTTCAAAAGCCTAACTACGAATTTAGCCACTTTCCCGATAGATTAGAGGGCCCTTTCTTTATTGTGTCATAAAACAAATCGATAGGTATTTAAAACATATGCAAAGAAGCAAAAACTGGTTGCAACTTTATTTTATATTACTTCTTTGTCTTTGTGGAGATAAAAATAATATTAAATTCACATAAACTCGTCGCAAACAAGCTTTAACTTCGAGATAAAAACTTATATATATACACACACTTATAAAACCTTTTTTGCGAAATTGTCCTTCATTTTTTATAATTCAAAACCGGTTTCATTTTACTATTACAAAATACAAGGAAACTTAATAACTATGTCAAATGTTATTATTTTTACTTGTTATTTTTACGTAATGTATTATTTTATTCGAGATTAAACAACTAAAGTAATTAAGTTAAAAACTTTAATTTTCTCGTTAAATAAGAAAGCAAACGGAGGACATTTTGGGGATACGCCGGCTATTGCGACGGCGGGCCTGAGCACTTACCATGACTTTACGGTTTGTCAAGTTTGCTATGCTCGCTACCAACTCTGTAAATTATTTGTATGAAAACTTTGAACAGCACCTCTATTGGTAACTAAGAGAAACACATTTTTAGACCAAAAGTGTCACAGATTTCGACACGTAACTTGCCGAACGTAATCTTACCAACTCTGTTCCGTAACGACTTACGGCCAATATAAATAATCAATCCTAATCCAAAAATTGCTGTCCAAGATTGATATTTTGATCCATTTTTATGTTATCGCTTGCCAATAACATATCTGTGGACAGGATAAATATGGCAATTTAGTATGGGATAGGCCGGCGGATAAACAGCTATCCAGATTGTTTGAAATCCATCTTTAGAGATATATTATTAACATTGGCCGTTAGCGGCACCCTATTTTAGCGTGATAAATAAATTAAAGTAATAGAGATAGAGTTCCAAGAGTAGCGACTTTTTTTATAAGACATTTCCTCTTTTATCTTTATTTAAAGTTTCTTAAATATTATTGGTTTTTGAGTTATTAACATAAACCTAAATGCCATTGTTTATCTTATTTTGTTTATCAATTACATTTTTTTTAAATGCTAAAAAAATTTAGGATTTAAAAGGATCCAATTTTTAGTATATTTAAGTCTAATACGTTTCTAAACTTGTAGACTAGCGATTGCATCACAAATGCGTCGTTGATTTTGATACATTACAGAAGAGGAGCCCAAGTTGCTAATGTAGCCATTCTAGGTCTCTATGGTCATGATCCATGGCACATCGTAGGTTTCTCAATGAACTTTATTGATTAGAATGTTGAGATTGAAAACGATCGTGAGACGTTTTTTTTGTGGTAGGAGAGCGCATCAAATATTATTATCGAGTACACGCCTAATAAGTCTCTGATGGCGCCAACACGTTAATTAGGCTAGTCGCCAAAATGGCTAATGATCATTAACGACTAGTTTTACGAAAGTATATGAGTTTATGATTCTTCTATTTCCGCACGTCACGCTTGAATCGTCAGTATATTTCAACACGCAATTATTGCAATAAGTCAATCCCACCGTAGTTTAGTTTTCCACATTCTAACATATTTTCAAGCCAAAAAATAATACAGACTACCTCACACGCGTAACTCTACATAGAAATTTTATATATAATCGAGGTGATTAACTATGTTGCAGGATGTATCCCACAACAATATGACGCGAGTAAGTTTCCAAATCCAGTCTTAGGCTCCCCTACTATTGTGGCATCTTGCTGTCGTTGAATATCATGTTTAATTAAAAAGAAGAAACATTATAGAGAGTTACAGATTTTTCGTGATAGTCAAACATCATCATACTTCATACTATCATACTAATATTATAAAGACGAAAACTTTGTTTGTTTGTTTGGTTGTAATGAATAGGCTCAAAAACTACTGGACCGATTTTTAAAATTCTTTCACCATTCGAAAGCTACATTATCCATGAGTGACATAGGCTTTGTTTCATCCAAATCGCTAAAGTAGAAGCCAAGTTACGCAGGCGAAGCTGCGTGAAACTGCTAGTATATAATACACGATTATGTTAATGGTGCGCCTATACAATGCATTACATTAACTCTTAAAAGTTAATTTTAGTCGCTTAAATCGCTTTAATTCTGTTTTAATTTGTTACATAATTACTCATAAATGATTTTTACCGGTCTGGTGATGCGAATTGACTCAACAATATATTTGAATTCACTTTAACTACACTCAATTACACTACAACAAACAGACAAACAGCTACATAATATTAACAGTAGTTTTAAAGCCACGAGGAAGTGAAGTATCCCAATTAACAAGATTGGGATCAGGAGGCTGATTATGTATCTCAGTGACCAACTGAAAATGGAAAAGGATAAATCAAATAACTGTCAAATGACGTGTTCTATATTTGCTATATGCAGTGACCAACAGAAAATGGAAAAGTATACATCAAATAGCTGTCAAATGACGTGTTCTATATTTGCTATCTCCAGTGACCAACAGAAATACTAAAGAGAATGCAAACACAAATGATGTCATTTGACAGCTTTTTGATGAACACTTTACCCAGTGATCATCACCAAAAAGATACGTAATCAGCCTCCAGTTCTCGACAGGCAGTGACTTTGTTTGAAGTTTACCAAAAAAAAATCGATAGACGGTTTTAAAACAGACTCAAAGATAAAACTTGCTGCACCTTTGTTTCATAATTAAGAAGGCCCATACATACATACAAATACAAAAATTCACTTACGGCCGGCAATTTTGTGCGGAAAACTTCAACTTTTTTAACCTTTCGCTACAAAAATTTTCGGGAAAATTCACCAAAACTCACATAATAATAACACATATAGGGCAATTTGCATGTTCTTGGGTTATATTGAATATTGAGTTAAACTGCCAATTACAAAGCGATTTAACCCGAAATAGAAGCTAACTCAGAGTTAAATACTTAACCCAGGAACGTGCAAGTCCTTATAAAATTAGTTACATTACCGCAGTTCACTTAGCACAGGAATATAAGTTTATATTCAAGCGATCAAATAATACACACTACTAATTGAAATGTGTACAAAACATTGAGTAACTATAGAAAATGCAATGTTTCAAGCAATAACCAACGCGTGGTTCGCAACCTGACACGGCGGTCACGTGTTGCTGACACCGATATTACCAAAAGGAGACTAATATTAGGAAGGACAGTGAACGTAAAAAGTATAGAACGAGTATGGTCGCCAAAAAATTAGCGCATACACATTTTCTAACTGAATTATATCAGATACGCTTCCCGATATGCATAAAATGACCTATATTAATCAACTAGCTGACCCGGCAGACGTTGTACTGCTATTTCTTTAATGTGATTTTAGTAAAAAAAAATTGGGCGAGTCACCCTTGTCACTTAGGGGTATGAAAAATAGAAGTTGGCCGATTCTCAGACCTACTCAACATGCTCACAAGACTCCATGAGAATCGGTCTAGCTGTTTCAGAGGAGTACGGGCACGAACATTGTGACACGAGAATTTTATATATAAGATATAAGGACAATAATACAAAAAAGTAAAAGTATCTAAAAGGGATAGGCAAAGGCCACCTACGATAGCCGTACAATGGCAAACGTGACAAACCCGCTTATCAAATCCCAATGTTGTTCTTAAAAGTCTCTTTAGACGGGAGGCTAGCGTACACGTCTAACTCCAAAGACCAAACTCGAGCTCGGGTTCGATTTTCCGTCGGGGCCAGACATTGTGTGATGAACATTTAGATGTCTGCATTTCCGGGTCTAGGTGTTGATTAAATTTATTTCGGTAAATATTTTAGTATTTCTATGTATGAGTTGACTTACACTTATAATATACACGTATACAATATATAATATTACTATGTATAGCATATAATTTGCTTACTAGAGGGTTAGATTCAATTTGTGTGACTTTTTCAGGGACATTTATTTATTAATTTATTTTATTACAAAAAAACTGTCCTAGCACACTTTGTTCCACTCGTTCAGTTTATATTAGAAAAATCGAAATATTGGTTTTCCTAGTTCCTCTTGCAGCTTTTCACATTTTTTTTATCTTTTAAAACTTCTATTGACTTTTACAAATAATTGAAAACTAAAGTTAGCAAAATCAGTCCATTTTTTGGCAGTAACGCGCTTACTTACATTTCGACAATTAATATTTTTATATACACCAGCCGACCTGGGGGACTTCGTACCGCTTGACTAGAGTAGACTACTACGACTTCGCCAGCGTAGCACTTACGATTGTCATACAAACTTTCATCCGTTATTATAGTCCTTTCGGAGTTGTTTTTTTAAAGGTTTGAACCCAAATCTTTAGCTATCTGCATATCAAATTTAATCAACATCGCTTCAGCGGTTTTACCATGAAAGATAAATAAAGATCATCTACCATCTAGTTTCAACTTTTCAGTCCTTAAAGAAATTAAAACGGCTGCGACAGAGAAACGTGACAAATCTAGAAGGATTCCATTTTTTGCCATTTGACTACGGAGCCCCAAAAAAAGAAGTTCTTCATAAAAATATCTGTATAAGTTAAATTTTTGGATCTGAGGTCTGGCGGTCCGATGTCGGACTTGAATCCGTAAGGTCACAGGTTCTATCCCTGGGTCGGGCAACAAAAAAAGAATTTTTCAATTTCCTAATACAAACAACAACACATCGTCAACCGGGCCTACATCCAATTCAAGGTGGATTGGATATATGCTCGGCTGACGATGGGTTTGTCTCCTATCACCTAGCGGGGCTTAGTGTCTTCGGGTACTGCTAGTCATGGGTGCCCTGGTTCATCAAATAGTAATTAGTGAAAGACTTGTTATGTTTTTGTAAGAAATCACTACATAGTATAAAACAAAGTCACTTCCTCTGTTCCTTTGTATGCTTAAATCTTTAAAACTAAGGAACGGATTTTGATGCGGTTTTTTCAAAATGTGATTAAAGTCATAAAATATACACATAAACCTACCTCGGTTTATGTGTATATTTTATGACTGCGAAACCGGGGTGGGCCGCTAGTTAATAATAAACGAGCTATGCATAGAAAGGAATGATTAAACAAAGATTTTATCAGTGGACTTATAAATGAAATAAGGAGTTATGGAAAGTGGTCCGGGCCACGTATCTGTATAATTAGTAACTACATTTACATTTGTACAAAGAATAGATAGTTTAAATAGCAGGCGTATAATACTAATCTGCCTAGGGGAATGTCAACCTAAGTTGAGTAGCTTAGTTACGTCTACTATTTGTGGCGAAGCCGTCGTATTTTGTACAACTTGTACAAAAAGGGTTCAGTCGCCATTTTCACTCTGTATTAAGCCCATTGTTATTAACCATAAACAGTATTTTCAACAAAATATATTTAATTAGAGTGCCTTTTTAATTTAATTAACACATTTCAGAGAAGCATTCTCATGCATTGTATAGGTATATATTTATTTTTCATACAATTAACACAAAAACACTGAGATTGTTGCTACTGAAACAGAATATTGGGTGTGATGTATACCGCTGGATATATCTGGAGTTTGCGAATTCTGGAAGTCAAATATTTAACAGCCACCATTTTTCTTAGTATCCCTATCTAATATCAAAATTATCGTGTCACGGTGTGCGTGATTGAACTCCTCCGAAACGGCTTGACCGATTCTCATGAGGTCTTAGAATCGGCCAATTTTTCATACCCCTAAGTGATGAGGGTGACTCATCCCAAATACTAAAATCACATTAGAAATGTAGCAGAACAACGTCTCCCGGGTCAGCTTATAACATACATTTTTTTTATTTGGCCGCCTCTTCGCCGCGAGGTTCTGGTTCCATACCCGACTGGGGAGGTATTTGTGTGATGAATATTAAGATGTCTGCATTTCCGGGTCTGGGTGTTAATTAAATTTATTCTAATATTTATTTAAGTATTTCAATGTATTAGAATCGTTGACTAACACCCAGAACACAAGCATATAATTTGCTTAATTTGGGGTTAGATTCAATTTGTGTATCTTTAAAGGGATATTTATTTATGTATTTTTTTGTTATTATAAAACTAGCAGCCCGTGGCAGCTTGGCAAGGGTAGATAAACTTCTCTGTTTTCAGTGGTAAAAAAATGTTTCTTACAACTAGTTCATAAGAATGCTCATAGTTTCCGAACCTCTTACTAATTTGATTAGTCATTGGTGGTAATTTAGTTATCGCTATCTTCTTTCAACGAAAGTAATAGAAAGAGATAAAACACTTTTAGGTTGTCACATTAGCCTGTGCACGACACTTCTATCGAAGTTTAGTTTAGTAGAGTAGAGTAGTACCAAGTAAAGTTTTATTAAAACGCCACAATTTGACATGGCCGGACTCATCTGTCGTGTCAAAATTGTTCCATCTCTTTTGTTTTTGTTTAATTTGAAAAATAGCATGCACCTAAAATACGTTTAGTTTGTGAACAGCAGAATCACCACCATTATCTCTCAGACAATATTCTTCCTTAGATTTTTATCAATATTTAATTAGTAAAAGTGAAATATAAAGTGGGTTAAAGTGGGATTGAAAGAAAGAGTTGTTAAAATGAGAAGGGGCATGTTGCGTTGGTTTGGTAATTTTAAAAGAATAACAGACGCAAAATTGACAGATATACAATGCGAATGTGAATGGATGGATGTAGGTACCCAGGGAGACCAAGATTTACATTCCACGATCAAATCGCTCAGGTTTTATCCGAGGGTGGTGTCAAGAGTCTCCGAAACCGGCGCGTTTGTATGAAAAGGGTAATGAATGTGAAGGAAGCCAGGCAGGTTTACAAACATCTTCAAAACTTAGCACTCGACACTCTCTGCCAACGCCGTAAGGAGCTTGGTGGAAAGATACGTATATATATATGTGTATTCTCCCTATTTATTTTCAGTACTGGGGAATGGGTTGTTGGTTCTCAAACATTAGGGAAAATGACAACTTTCGCACACATTAACGTCTGTATATTTACAATCTTTACAGTATACATAATAAAATAAAACAGTAATAAAAGTAAGTCTCTACTGCCTGGTTCCTATATATTAAAGAAACGACTCGTTTTTGATAACGGATGGCAGTATTTTGTTAAATAAGCCTCGCACCCGCTTGTAGTACTAGTGATTGGAATTCGTTCATTCGACTTATGCCCGGTACCTATATCCAAAAAACGAGTCGTTTTGATTACGGATGGTAGTATTTTGTACGCTTAGTAAGATTACTAACAACGGTTGCTCGTTTCCGACTATTGATTCTAAGCATTTTTTGAAAATATTGGTAACGCTCCATTACTTTTGAACAAACTACGAATGGTTTAATTGACGGATTCCGATTCGTTGATTATAGGAACCGGGCATTAGTAATTTTCAGGCAATCTTTAACTGAGAATATGTATTACAAAATGGATTCGACAAGGTCGAAAAAAGTTCTAATAGCAACTACGTATATCAAAAATTAGAAGAAATCAAAAGATCTAACCATAAACAACGGAAGCTACGTTACTTCCGAACGAATTACGATTGGTTAAGATTGAGGTTGATTACGTTTCGTTGATTATAGGGACCGGGTATACATGAAATTTAAAAAACCAGACTGATTTCTAGGTATACAGAATACAGAACCTAAACTACATTTTTTGTCATAATGTCTGTTCACTTGTAACGCAAAAACTACTACACAAATACTAGTTACTTTTTGCGCGATCCTCCTATCTCCCAAAAAGTCTTATATATTATATGAAAAGTCCCTAAACCGATTTCAACTCTTAAGTACATATACTGGATACGGGTATTGGATTACTCGCGTGCAAAGTCTCAAGTTCATTATGAAGATGTTACAGTCCTCATATCTCAACGATTTGTAGGTAACATGCCAAGTGATAAATTGCCCAGCTTCTTATTTACGGATGACACCAGGCGCGTCGTACGCCAGACCTAGGCTTTACCAACCTATCATAATATGTACTTGTTTATCACTGACCGATCATAATAGTGGCGAAACTGTGATATAGGGTTGCCAGACCACAGGAATTCTCCTCATATTTTTTCCAATTTTATTAGTTTCTCACTAACTTGTGCTTGTGATTTCATTCATTTAGACTTTACTTTTTAAGTTCAGTCGGAAAAAATATTTTAATCTAATGGCTGCAAATCGACGAGGAGTTGCTTGTTGAGTTGCGACGAAAGAACTACACATTACACATTTATTACGAGTCTTATCGCCTCTAGGGTCTAGTGGACCGGTGATAGCGTTGACTACATGAGGACCCAGGGTCAGGTCGAGTAACTTGAGGAAATTTTTGTTTGTCTGGCCGGAAGTCAAGTGTCAGACTACTAAAAATACACCTTATCAGATAAGTTTAAAATTCAACGTTTATTAGTACTTCCGTGATAGCACAGTTTAAAATTATTTAAGATCAGTGAAATTACAAAAAACCGCAATTGATTTTGTTAGTATTACCTACATCTAAATAAATAAAATAATAAAAAAAATACTATTTAACTATTTTACGATTCAGACTTGCTGGGACTACCTCGGAAGGACGTTGTTTAAAAAAAATATTAAATTGGTTTACAAATTACGGAAAATCGATTTACATACATAAAAAATATAAGAGTTGAACATACAAACTTCTTATTTTAGGAAGTCGGTTAAAAATTGTCTATCAAGAAATATACCTACTAATATTATAAATAGGAAAGCCTCCTAAACCCCGAAACATCCTTGAACCCCGACGACGCAAACTTCACAGTCGCTCCATCATTTTTACCCAATGGAAGCATACGCTGTGTATATTTCCGCTTTTATAAAATGACTACTGTCTGGCTGTACAGGTATTGCGGACTATCACCAAAAAATCTGAAACTGTCTGGCCGTAAAATAATCAAATCCTTTTAACAATACGTTAAATGTCCAAGCTACTTTTCATACCAATAATGTTGGACATTGCGTAGAAAATTCGGAATTTAAAAATAGAATTGTTTTTGTCTGTGGACAAAAACACGGACTATGTTCGAACATCGTATGACGTCATGCAAGTCCAGACTAAACTTCACCTGTAAATCAGAGTTTGATAGAGCCTCATTAAAGCTTGTAGTTTTGTATGATTTCCTTTATTTTAATATCACCTATAGCAAAAATCACGAGGCTGAATATTTTCAGACGACTTTTAAACGGTGAAAGTAAAAAGTTTTACTGTATCATAAATAACTCTTCGTAAAAACTCTTTTCGTTTTTTTTTCTTTAAATTTATGTTCGAAAAACTGTCGATTGTTTATATTATTTAGCGTTGTTCATAAGAACATATTTGCGACAGTTAATAGATAGTTTTAGAAAAATCGAAATGACAATAATAATCTCCTAAATCTAAACCTTGCTATAATACTCGAACCTTATTTGATGCTGTATTATTATTCACTTTCATGACAATGTTTTAAACACAGACCAAAGTATTCCATAATTTCAACTGGGATACGCTGTACACAGTGTAATATCGACTTAAACCTTGGAGTACTTTAAACTTTTGTTTATGAGTAATAAGGGCAGGGTTACCACAATGTAAAAATTGTCTTCACATGGCGATGGCACAGAAATGCAAAAACCAATCGAATTCTGGAAACTTTACTACAAGATTACATCTTGCAGTCAGACGAACTTGGTGCTTCAATCATACTGGAGCGTTGAATACTTAAACTATTTAACCGACTTCAAAAATGAAGGGGTTCTCATTCGGCTATATGTTTGTACGCGATTACTCGGCCAATAGCCAATCGACTTTGAAAAAAGTATCTTCACGCCCATATCCCTGAAGAGTTCGATAGACGCACAACCAGTGCACCCACGATTAGCCGAAGACACTAAGTCCCACGACGTGATAGGTAGCAAGCCTATAGCCAACCGGTCACATACTTTACTTTAAACTATGTTTTAAATCGTCTTATTAATAAACGTGGAGTAAAGTACTCTAAGGTTCAACCTGGTATTATAAATTAATAATATTCTTTACTAATGGTAGCCCGTTGGTCGAACTTTGACCATAATAAATTTCGACATTTTGTTGATAAGAACGCCATCTTCACTTCTCAAGACCAACTACTTTGTTTCCAAACTGTATGGTGCGGCATCTGTGATCTTTTATCGTTATCATCAAAATATTTGTTAGTATCTGTCAAATGCATGGTAGTATGGATAATGTTTTAAGTATTGATTTAATGTACTTTATAAGCATTATTACTGAAAAATAATAGCGTTCTGCACTTCTCCTACACATAACTATAAGTGTGCCAAATTTTATGCTCCGGCGTCCGCGCAATTTTCGCAAAAAGAGGTCCGAAGTTTTAGCATCACGTACTAATATATAGATTACAATGTAAGACAGACTATAACATCAACATAATCTTACTCCCACGTTAGTCCAAGTTCATCAATAAGAAGGAGAGTGTTGAACCTTCTACCGTATATTTCGTAATCGGTTAAGATGTGAGTAATAATATTATGTGATATCAATGATGCATGAGTTCAAGTGCAAGGCAGCTGATGATGTAATACGAGACCCTCACTATTGGTTCTCGACAATATGAACAAGTTTACTTCAAATTTAAATTTATATTTTCTGAGATGGCGTTTAACCATAATAAGATTTATCTGTCTATACCGCCTTCTTGGTCGAGGGGCCAGCATACACACCGAACTCCAACGGCCAACCGCAAGGCTTGGGTTCGATTCTCGACGGGGGCAGGCATTTGTGTGATGAACATTTAGATGTCTGCATTTCTGAGTCTGGGTGCTGTCAAATTGATTGTGGTATATTTAAGTATTTCTAAGTATGGTTAGTAAATTGGCTCTGGTATTTATTTAATTTAATTTCTATGTATTAAAACCGTTGACTAACACCCATAACACAAGCAGTTACTTACTTTGGGGTTAGATTCAATTTGTGTAACTTGTCAATTTGTTGTCAATATTTATTATTATTATGCAAAATAATTGAGACAAACTTTGAAACTTAAAAAGTTGATGGGGTAATTTTTATCCGGCTTATTTTTTATCTCGAAGCAAAATGCGGGTGAAACCACGGGGAACATATAATTTAGGTCAACCGTTTCAGAAAACGTATAAAAAATAACTTTTGAAAAAAAAACTAGTTATTTTTACTGTCGATATATAAATACGAGTACAAACAGTTTATTACAGTATCAGTTTCATTAAACGATTAAGGCCGTTTTTCAACAAGGTTTAAAAATACTATAGGACAAGATTCATTTTCTTTGTAAACACCGATTATCCGTCGTAGTAATAACATAATTATTATAATGACCTGCCGACCCGGCAAACTTCATATCGCTTAACATTAACAGCTACTAACAGTTTGCAAGAAAAAAGTATTGTATTACCCATTTTCCTTGCAATTATTCTGATATTTTTCTTTATAAGAACCTTTTCTTGACACTAACACAAAAAAACTTATAAAAATTGGTCTATCCGTTCAGACGACGCGATGACCACGCCGACTGGGAATTCATTTTAAAACATTATTTAGATTGCACAGATCAATGCAAGTACCTTACATGTTTAAACTATTACCTATTTGATTTAATTTTTAGGCCTTACCCTACAGAAAGAATTATTTTCTTACAATACATGTACACTCGCACACGAGTCCCGAGGCGAGGTGCGAGGCGTGACCCGAACCGAGGGCATGAATAGACGCTCGCGGCTATTGTTTCGTCTCATGACTCGCAACGTTCGCGTACGGAGCTGTTTTTTGGGCACGAGTCAAAACACGAAGAATTTCACGTTAAACACGAACGTAATAATAAACGAGTAGTGTTGCCAATGTAATTTAAATCGTATTGAAACGATCTTTTCGGCGTTGCACGATCGGTAATTCGAAATCGTATTATTATTGGAAATCTATCCGTTTAATGGAAAAAAATAAGTTTCAGTTTTAAGTATGGGGAACCCCCGAAATTTATTGTTTAAAATATAAATTTTTGTTTAAAAATCATAAAACTGTACGTAAGAAGTTTCAAAAGCATAGTTCTTATAGTTTCGGAAAAAAGTGGCTGTGACATACGGACGAACAGACAAGCAGGCAAGAGGAATCTATAGGTGTCTATAAGGATCCATTGACTGAAAACGGTCCCCGACATGCAGCCTCTATACAATACGTTTTCGAATCTCTCGCGAACCCTGCATGCTTTATTTATTGCCTAATGAAAAGGACTCTAGCATGATTTCGTTATGGCATACTAGGAAGCAAGTCTCTTGCATCACCAAAAAAAATACCGAATACCAATAAAATACCATAAATACCAAAAAATTGAGTCTTAAGTCCTGATAATTTGTAGTAAATATCTTCAGGACTTAAGCTACATTTATACAAAGGCAGCATACATTGTATACCTGTCTTTATATTTGCCTCAGGACAAATGCCAACTGTGCTAAAGAATATAATTGCCATGACTTGACAACTTTGCTACATTAGTAGGGGTACAATTACGCAGTTGCATAATGCGGAACAGCAATGGCCTTGCAACGGATTTACGTTAGCTATTCACTTTTATCTACAACCGGTTGATCAGTTGCTGCACTGTCTTCATTATAGCGTAACATTACACAAAACAGACGAATGATAGCTTCAATGAAATGAAAACACTTATTATTTTTCACCAATAGCTACATAGCGCATCGAGTTCGATTCGTTACAGATTTTTTCGAAATATATTCAGACGCGTGAATTGGACTTGATGTACTTCCCCTACGGGGTAAAGATACTTTTTGTCGGTAGATATAGTATTTACTTAAATAATAGTAAGCACTTTTATCCCTGAACTACGAAATATTTATATCTATAGTAACTGTCACACCTTTTTTCTTTAAGTTCTCTATGTTCGGTGTGGCTTTTCGCGTAGGCCTAAACCAATTCTTTCCAGTGAAAGATTTACTAAAACAGATATATCAAAAAGTTCGTAGTAAGTGATGATTTTCAAGTAATTGTGTATAATCTTGATTTAAGTATTTGACATGGCAATACTGGCCTAGTCAGTGGAAAACTGGAACAATTCTGGTTCCCACTTTCGACAAAAGAGATTGAATTTATTTTTAGCATCGACAATAACCAAATAAAAATAACTGAATCATTACATCCGTATCCTCCGAGCAGAAAGGTCGGCTTAGGTACAACTAGGCCACCTAAAATTTGCCGAATATACTTAATCAGACAATGTGACAAGTGGCAAAGCCATTACCAACCGGGACATATAATCACGGGTAACTTGATTTTTTTAATTAGAAAACTAGCTGTAACTTGTGATTGCGTACTCATGATGAAGAGACTTCTCGTTGTTAGTCATTGAAACAAAAGATTTTAGAGCAGGTATCCTACATGTTGACCTAGAGTATATAAGCTACTACTTCGCAAAATTTTGTAACAATCCGTTCAGTAGTTTTTACGTAAAAACTGAACAGACAAACAGACAAAACTTTTAATAAACCTTGTTATGGGTTCTGTATCCCGTATACAATACATAATAATCATTGTTTTTAAAAAAAAAAAAAAACTTTTACAGATTTAGTTTTATTACTGTTCATATTATTAAAGATTGGGTAAACGGATACTGAGTTGCCCGACCCGGGACTCATATTTATAGTCAACACCAACGGTTCTCTTCTCTTCCACAGAAGAATTAATTATAATATAATATTTAATGATTACAGCAGAATTATATTCGAAACTCTACTACATATATATTTTTGTAATAGCTAAATTACGGTCAAACGTATACCGTCTTATAAACATAAAGTAAGAGCAAAAGTAGGCAGAGGCACAATCAGGGCACCCACGACTAGCCGAAGATACTAAGTCCCACAATGTGATAAGTGGCAAGCCTATCGCCAATCGGGCACATATCCTATCCCGAGCAACATTTTTTTTTATTAGAAAATTGGAAAAACCCAGTTTTCTTGTCGTTGCCCGACCCGGGATTCGAACCCGGGACCTCATGCAGTCAAGTCCAACCACTGAACCGCTAGACCACAGAGGCGATTAAAGTAAGAGTAAAGTTGATATAATATGTATCACATTGTAATAAAGACTATAATACCAGGTTGAATCTTGGAGCACTTCAAGTTTACCAGTATTGAGGAGATAAAATTTCCCGGGAGCCGTAGACAGATTCTATTACCGAAAAAAATCGATTACTACAAAACAACTTACACCAAAGAAGCTTTAACGAAAGATGAACTCAGCGTAAAAACTTTAAAAGTGGAAAACATCGTAAAAATGGATGTTTAAAAAACTTTTATTGTGTATTTTTTATAGATTCTAGATAGAAGGTAGTTATCCATTGCACTAGTACGTCTTATACATAAAATAATTTTCTACTCGATTCTTATTCATGAAGCTAACTTAGTTTTAGATCTACAAATTTTAAAGAAATAAAAAAAATTGCCCCTGACAGAATTTGAACCTGTAACCTTTTGTCTCAAGCCGACGAATGCTCTAACCATTTGAGCTGAAGAGGATTGTTCCGTCCTATGCGATTTTTAATTCCTTTCTTTACCGTTAACGCGGGCAGCCTATTATTTTATTTGCCGATGACAGCACAATAGTCATCAAATGTCGTGATCGTAATACATATGAAAACGATATTAATAATGCTCTAGGTGAATCAATATCCTGGCTAAGCAAACATAATTTAAAAATAAATTTAAGTAAAACAAAAATAATGCATTTTAGTCAACGTAATTTCCCATTGCAACTTAATGTCAACCACTATGGCAAATAAAAAATGTTGATTCCACTAAATTTTTAGGTTTAATTATTGATAAAAAAAATAGATTGGAAGGCACATATAAATGATCTCTGTAAAAAACTAAGTAAAATGGTGTATACCTTGTATATGCTATCTTCCACAAATAATACCCAGGCACTTTTGAGTGCCTATCATGGCACTGTAGCATCTTTGTTAAGATACGGTATCATTTTTGGGGTAATTCCACAAACAAAAACAAAATTTTCAAATTTCAAAAGAGGTACATTAAAGTTATGCTAGATTAAAAATAACCGACAGCTGTTAACCGTATTTTTAAAAATTTAATATACTCACGCTACCTTCTCTGTATATATATATGAACTAGCCATATTTGTGCACGCAAATCGATATTTATTTTCATGGGTGCTAAAAAAGAGCAAACTTGGTTTAAGTTAGTCACAATGTAGTTCGTATAACCGAGTCTAGTACGGCGCTATTTCATAAAAGCATTTTTACTATGGCGGCTCTGATTTATAACAAAATTCCATTATATGAAAAAAACTTAAACATCAATACATTTAAAAAGAAATTAAAAGAGTTGTTAGGAAATAAATGTTATTACTCAGTGAGAGAATTTTTATCAGACAAACTTTAACTAAATCTTAAAAATATAAGAAATGAATTTGTTATTTTCCTTGATCGTCAAATAACGTGCGAATAGATACATTTAGCATAAGTTTATACTTAATTATTACATTAAGTACCTACATTGATTACATGAGTATTAACTCATGAGATAGACAGGATGTAACGTCTGCCAAATCATCTAATAATTGTATATAAGTATTAAAGTAATAAATTAAAAATTATTTTTTGTGATAAATTATTTGGTGTCATGTAAAAAATACTAATTTTTTTGACATTTTAACTATAATCATATTTTTTTTTTGAAATTTTATGTTATTGACTGTTATTGTTATTTTCTTTTTACTGTTTGTTATCAATATTATTATTTTATTATTTCATTGGTTTTTAATGGATTAATTTTATTTAATGGGTGTTTAAACAGATAGAGGAGATGGAGTCATTATATAATTTTAAATCCAATTTATTAGGTATCTTAATTATTTAAATGATTGTAAACTTGTTTCATGTTTTAACTAAATTTGCATGGCAAATTATTGACCAAAATGTGTAGATCTAATAACAAATTATAAAATGTAAACCAGCAATGATACTTGTACCACATCTTACGTGAATAAATGATTGATTGATTGGTAGGATGTCCAATAGATACACAGTTCTGAGTACCTAAATGAGTTCATCATTACAGATGAAATACTTATGGTGGCCATAACTCTAAAAACTATATAAAGATTTTAAGCTTTAAGTTTAACCTAAGCACAAGGCAAGTGCTAAAATAAAAATAGTTTTAGAGTCATATAGTTTCTCTATCACCTTAAGGTTTTAAAGCAGACATCGCTCCGAAACAGACCGCCTTCGTGTACCTTAGTGACTTTTTAGGCGGTTGTAAGCATGCTTTTCAACACAGAAAAAAAAGTTTACGGGGGAAAGAAGCTTAACCTTATAATGACAAATCAAATATCAACCTAATAGAAAAACACTATAAACTCTACCATGAATTTCACATACAACAAATTATATACATACCTACATGTGTACACATAGATCATATATCCTATGTGTTAGATTATATCTTTTATATAAAATTATCGTGTCCTGTACTCCTCCGAAACGGCTTATCCGATTCTCATGAAATTTTGTGAGCATATTAAGCAGGTCTGAGAAACGGCCAACATCTTTCTTTCATACCCCTTAGTGACAAGGGTGACTCACCTCAATTTTTTACTATAATCACATTACAAAAATTAGCAGAACAAAGTCTGCATGGTCAGCTAGTATTATTTAAAAAAGTCAAACCCAAAAGAGACAAACATTATCCGTTGTCTTCTTTAATCTCAAGAAGGAATCTGCAAAAATGTGAACCCAACAATATCCCGAACTAGGTCAGCGGGACGAAAATTTGGTTTGACAAATGGCGCAGCAAAGTTTTAAAAAGCGAAATTCGAGTACTTTTTACACGTACGTCTTTTTATAATAATGTAAAGAAGCAGGGTGGTACCGGGCGTGTCCCAGAGCTCCGCCTCTTCCCGGCCCCCGCCTATCCAAACATCTTGAAGTTAACACGCGAATGCCTCAGCCTCCCTGGCCCCAACAGTGTTAGATACTAGCCTTACCCCGAGGCTTTTCATGCGCGCAATCGAGTCATATTTCCCTTCAAAAACATCTCGTTAGTAGACCAGTTTTGAATTAACATAGTGAGGTGGATCCTCAGTTTGATATCATCTTAATAACATTTAGTTTGATTAATAAAGTTTTAAAATTAATTAGAACACAACTGCACTAGTTACTTTTCGTACCTTTCTAAAAAATGTCCTAACATATTAATTTCGGAAAAAAAATCTAAAAAAGGATTAACGTGGACTGGATGTGAAACAGAGATTTTAGACTTACTTAGATGCTTAGCCAACTAAACCAACGCGGTGGGAATAAATACGCGAAAGTTTTTATTCCTATGTTATCGATTAGGTATTTCTTTATTTTACAAGCATAGAAATCTGTCCATTAAGCAGGTTAGAGACATGTTCAAAAATCTTAGAGCGCAAGTACTATTTTTTTTCATACAAGAAGAGGCAAACGAGCAAGTGAGTCACCTGATAGAAAGTGATCACCGCCGCCCACGGACATCCGTAACACCAGGAGTATCACAGATGCGTTGCCGACCTTTAAGGAATGAGTACGCTCTTTTCTTCAAGGTCCCTAAGTCATAATTGTTTGGGAATACCGCCCTCGCTAACTGATTCCACAAAAGTTTTGTGCTAGGTAAAAAATGTCTTCGGAAACGCACATTTGTAGATTGCCACGCATCAAGATGATGGGCACGATACTTTAAACTCTGTCGCGATATCCAAAGGTGGAAATCAACGGCCGGAATGAAACCAAACAACTCCTCAGAACAATCCCCATGATAGATGTGATAGAAAACATTGAGGACCATGATAATATTTAACTAATATCTTTTAAAGTTTTCAATACAAAATAAATTTATGTGACCAGCTTTTGTTTGTAAGGCCTATTTTCAATATTAGACTTGAGATGTAATATTTAAGACGTCTCCAAAAGACTTTATAAGATCTATGGTATATATAGGCTATGGCTGTCTCTTATCATAAGGAGAGTCGTTTGTTCGCTGTTTTATCACCTTAGGCCCCATACTTAGTCAGCCAGAACAGCCAATCGCCGCACTACCCCGTTCCATGATTACTATGAAATATTGCTCTCTTAAATAAATGTCCAAGCAATCACTATTTTTGACACTATAAAAGTAATTTGAAAAAGTATAAAAACTGAAACACTTATCTTTAAGGTATAAAACTTATCTATGTTTATGTTAAATCTGGTGTCGATATTTTCATAATTGAAGTAAAGTACATACTGTCTATTAGGTATTGCTTTCAAAAAAGGGTTAACTTTTTGATTTTTTTCTATCGAGCAAAGTGAAATGAATCGTGTTTTTGAAACACTAGTCCTATAAGCATATTAACCTTGTGTATTTTTGTCACCAAGATTGCTTTGTATGAAAAAAACATTATATTGCATTAGCAAACATTACATTTTAGCATACATGGACCCTTAAAAACAGTTTTGTTCTCGTATAGCAATGAAAATCCATATCAGTATATTTTTGCTTCTAAATGGAGTATTAGAAAATACTTCTTTTATTGATGTTCACGCAGAAGAAACAATAATATTTTTTCCCATTTTCTTTACAAACTTCATTCTACATGGAACCGTTTGTGTCTCAGAACCTTATTGATCCAAAACAACTTTGGAGCAACTTGTGTACACTGTCATACCCATGAAGCGTCCTAATATAGAACTGAAGTAATTTCTAAACACTACTGTCTCTCTCTGATGTACCGGCTTCTCTCTCACTTTCGCTTTGTTAATAAACTTCACAAGAGTGAGTTAGCAATATTTGGATACGTCATCAGTTCTTTGTTAGAAGTGTAACCTGCAGTAGTAGTCTATAGCTTCATGGTTGTACCATTCGTACCATTCCATTTCCGTACTTATACTTAATGTGTGTTAATAAACATTATGTGTATGTTTTTCACAAGATACATCATAAAAGATATCGTAAATACACAAATACACACCGTTTGTAGCCCTGGTGAGTCATCGCAGAGCATTTTCTTGTAAAAAATATTCGGATATTTTTTTTATTTGATAATTTAACTAACAAGCACACGTCTCTCCTGATGTTAATAAACAAGTGGCCTCTATACACCATAGAGGTTGTAGGTGCGGTGATATCCTATTGCCGGGATGTAAGGATTGTGTTGAAGGATTGTGTTGTTGTACCCCCATACCGCGTCGGAACATGAAAGAGTACCTACTTAACTTACTTTGTTTCGCCGTTTCTTCTCCTGTCTGGCTAGGTTTGGAAACGGTGGTAGTTTACGGTAGACAGGGTTAAATTCAATTATAGTTATTAAATGTTTATAAATAAATAATTAATCTAGTTATAAATATAAATAATTGGCTTAGAAGTTAAAGCATATATACCTTATTAAATAATATTTTTTATAAATGTTAAAATATTTGCACACCAAAATATGGTAGAATATGTTGATATACTTAAATATTTTGTAACATCTCATTTACACACATATTTCCGCAAATAAATTATTTTCTTTCTTCCTTTCTTTCTTTTCTTAAGATGACAGAAATAAGTAACACATTGGATTCCTACAAGGAAAAGTTGATGCATAGCGTTTTACCACCAGTGGTCTTTTTTGTATTCCTACTCATAATAATATTATAAAACTGAAACTTTGTATGTTTATTTGTTTGTTACTTATTCACGCAAAAACTACTGAAACGATTTTCATTAAATTTGACACACACCTAGAGGGTAACCTTGATTAACAAATAGCTTTTATCAAAAAAAAGTGTGGGACCATTAACCACGCGGGCAACGCAGCGGGCAAAAGTTAGTAAGCTATAAAACCTGTTGCTGCTACTTGGCAAAGAGGCAAATCTATCCTAATCAGCAAACGTGGAATCGGGGCACTTTTTGTTTGCAGGCATGTTTGTGGGCAAAATTTGCTTTCTTAGTGAAAATCATAAATCTTTTAAGCAAACCCAGTCGTCGACAATCACGTGGGTTGCCAGCTTATGGCTTCCCAAAGCGATCGATACGTCACCTCACACTAATACAATAAAACTAATTAATTTAAGAGTCGAAGAGAAAACCCGCTGCCGCTCCGTCTACTGCCAGCGAGATTGGATTTCTGAAAATTTTCCCGTTTCAATCTTCGAAAACTCAATCTACTCGAACCATTGTCCTCAGTTTCGCACATACATACACTAGCTTCCACGCCCGCATGTCAAATCATACAAAGTACTAATAAATTTGACCGCCTCGTTGGTCGAGTGGCTAGCGTACACGCCTAACGACATCGACCAACCGCGAGGCTTGGGTTCGATTCCCGACAGGGGCAGGCATTTGTGTGATGAACATTTAGATGTCTGCATTTCCGGGTCTGGGTGTATATTAAATATATTCTGGTAGGTATTTAAGTATTTCTATGTATTAGAATCGTTGACTAACACCCATAACACAAGCATATAATTTGCTTACTTTGGGGTTAGGTTCAATTTGTGTGTCTTGTCCAGGGATATTTATTTATTCATTATTTATTTAAAAATTGAACTCTTCAATAATAAACTTAATAAACCCGGCGTAAATTATTATATGGCTGAACCTCGTATTACAGACAACAGGCCCATGCCAAAAATAGATGGGTCATATGTACCACCAGGTGACGTATATAGGACGATATAAGAGAATAAAATAATGAGATTCAGCACTATGCCGTCACCTGTAAGCTGTTTAACTGAGTGCAGATGAGAATTTAAAAGTGCAGGTAGAGTGAGTCCATTTTGGTCACTTATTTTTGTACCTGCACTTTTGAATTCTCATCTGCACTCAGACAGCTTACAGGTGACGGCGCATTGTGCTGAATCTTATTATTTTATGCTCTTATATCGTCCTATATACGTCACCTGGTGGTTCATATGACCCATTTATTTTTGGCATGGGCCTGTAATCTATTATAGTCCCTATTTCATTGTGATACAGACTAGAAAATTAACTTAATTTTACTCAATAACGCTGTCTTATTACTGTTAGGGTTATCCTGGCGTATAAGCTGTATTACTACTAAGCTTTATCAACATCCTATCATTACAAACTTTCGCATTACAAAGAGCAAATAGCAAATTACTGTTTAGTAGCATTAAAATACATGTTGTAATGGGACAAGACAGGGACAGCACATTGAAGGTAAGAGACTTTAAAAGGTTAAAAGTCCGCGGTTATTTGAGGCCGGAGTGTTAGGCATATGTGTGAGTATACCGGATACTATAATGCCCTCCAGACTGCAACTTGAAATTGTTATTTCGGAAACGGCAGAAGACGATAAATCCATACCCGAGCAAACTTCTGTTCAGTTATACACTACCAGTGGACTGGTTAGTGATAACATGTAATACATTATGTTTGCAGTTCCGAAACAGCAATCAGGACAAACATGCGGAAAAGTAATAATTTTATTCTCAACACGAAATATTAAGTACATTTGAGAATCTTACATTTAAACTAGTGGTGTCCAGATTCTTATACGTACTAGTGCTCGCCCGTTGGTCGAAATTTGAAAATATCAAATTATAATATCTTGTTGATAAGAACGCCATCACCATTTCTCAAGACCAACTACTTTGTTTCCAAACTTTTTAGTGCGCCATCTGATCTTTTATCGTTATCATCAATATGTTTGTTTGTGTGTGTCCAATGCATAGTAGTGTGAAATTTGACTG
The DNA here is from genome assembly GCA_002245505.1 of Calephelis nemesis. Classification (NCBI taxonomy): domain Eukaryota; kingdom Metazoa; phylum Arthropoda; class Insecta; order Lepidoptera; family Riodinidae; genus Calephelis; species Calephelis nemesis. The sequence continues at coordinate 211,986 of NJDD01001239.1, read as the reverse complement.
TCTTTATTGAAAGATATTACCGTTTTGCACTTCTCCTACACATAAACTATAAATGTGCCAAATTTTATGCTCCTGCGTCCGCGCAATTTTTGTAAAAATGGGTCCAAAGTTTTTGCATCACGTATTAACATCATATAACATATAGAGTTATCATTTTTATTGTAATTGCATATTTTTTTGCTTATCTGGATATTACTTTATGGGGTCGAGAGTTGGTTATGTCAAAACTATCATGAAAGAAGGATAATGAGAAAGAGCGTGCGCCGTTGGTTCGGTTAGGAATCGTGACACTTGGCACTCGATACTTTCTGCTTCCACCGCCAAAAAACTGACGTAAAGATTTTCGTGTTAACATTTTTATAATAGACAAAAAAATAAAATGACATTGAAACATTATGTTTAAGATATCATCATTCTTTCTTTTTGAAATATCAAATATATTCGTAATGGTTTCACGACAGCTAAATTCATTTATTCTCAACTAGCGGCCCGCTCCGGCTTTGCACGGGTATAAAATATACACACAAACCTCCTCTTCATCACTTTTTCTATTAAAACAACCGCATCAAAATCCGTTGCGTAGTTTTAAAGATGGAAGCATACATAGAGTTAGGGACAGAGAAAGCAACTTTGTTTTATACTATGTAGTGATGAAATGTTACAGTAATTATGACACAGTTGCAACAGTTATCCTCGTAATTATTACCTTTTAACAAGTACGTATTCCTTGTGCTAACTACAAATAGGTCACGTCCAAGTTTACTACAACAACCTTAGTGGTTCTTGCGCAATACACTAAGGCACGTGCACAACATAGCTGTAGAGATCGCAACGTACCGTCGCACGTCGTAAATATTAAAACCGGATACAATAACAGAAAAGCAGTTTGTTACGAGGGCCAAACTGAAAGTTTTTAGAACTGGCAACTTAAAAGCATCATATTAAAAAAATAAGTTTAAATTTTGAAAATAAAACTCTTTACCAATAATATTGAGTATACATTTTATTCATTTGTCATTTGATTTGCGATTTGGCGGCAAATTGAAAATTGTTTGTGCACGTCAAAATGAATTTAAGCCGAGAAAATTTTCGTGCAATGATTTTTTATGACTTTCGATGTCATATAA
>NJDD01001239.1:196883-210460 GCA_002245505.1 Calephelis nemesis | reverse complement strand
ATATTTGAAAATTAATTGATACGAATTATAATATATAAATTTTATTAATAAGTTTGAATTTTTGTGGTGTTAAGTTCGATAATAACCATGACCTACAGGGGACCATAGATGTTGCAGATGCGTTGATAGTCATTATACGGAATAAATCTGTAGAAGGGTCAATTTTGTACATTGAAAATATTGAAAAAATAAATAGCAGGAGGTAGTACTGGATCGATACCAAACCCAAATATGTGATTAACAATTTTTTTTTCTGTCTTTCTATCTGTCTGTATTTTCAGTCATCACGTGAAAACTAATGGTCCGATTTCGATGATACTTGGTATAATTATACCTTATTATCCCGGGCATTTTTATCCTGAAAAAATACGTAGAAAAAAATCTTAATTTTCAGTTTTATCACGCGAAGACCGACATCCGCGCGGACGGGTCGCGGGCGGAAGCTAGTAAATAACAAGATTGTGAGGTCTGGCACTCGATACTCTCTGCCTACCCCGTAAGGGACTTGGCGTATGTATGTAAGTAAGAAATAATTAATAAGAATGTTGTATTATAAAAAGCAATCTGTTTTAAAAATAGGCTTATTATTATACTTTCTTGTCCTTATGATAAATAAAAACTTATTTCAAAATCACTGAGTAATTTAGAAGACGCCTGAAGAGGTAGACAGAGGTTATGACCAGGGCAATGACACAATTAGCCGAAGATACCTAATCTCACAATTTGATAGGCAGTAAACTTATTGCCAATAGGCCACTTATCATTTTAGGCGACGTTGTTTTGGCGAATGAACAGTTTAACTGTAAACTTAACTGTATACAGTTTGGAAACAAAGCGGTTGGTCTTGAAAAATGAAGATGGCGTTCTTATCAACAAGATATTAAAATTTATTATGGTCGAATTTCGACCACTAGTATTAGTAATTGACACATCTAATATATAGTATATAATTAATATTAAATCTTTATTATTTTTACTTTTTAGTTTTAAAGTCGGTTTTAATTAACATAGTAAATTTTATTTAATACTTTTTAGTTTAGTTCTGATATGATTTTAATAAGAATAAACGCCGGGATAGGTGAAAATAGATGAGAAATGCTTATAAAATAAAAATTAATAGGCCTACTTGAATAATTTTTTTTATGGCACCAATTCGAAGCTATTCCGCATCGAACAAAAAATAATTACATAAATCGATTCAGAAACCTCGGAGAAATCGGTGTACATACATAAAACAATATACCGTCCGAATTAAGAACCTCCTCGTTTTTTTTGAACTCGTTTAAAAATGACAAAATCGAGCCTAATTTCCAATTTGCCTAAAATCGAGCATCAAGAGTAACTCTACAAGTCACGTTTACCAACGCGAGTGTAACAGGAAGCACAAAATGTGCACAACGCTGCTAAAGATTAAATTCTATTCAAATTCAAACCCCATAAGACTATAACAAGAGCAGAAAGTTTGTAAAAATCTATTCAAAGCTCACAAAGCCGCAGTTAACAAATCTTTACAAATATAATAGCAACAGAAATGACATTAAAGATGCTGAGAATTACAAAGCAAGGACACGAGTATTTACGATGGAGAAATTGACTTGCAAAGTAAAGACTGACAAGATACACCGCCTTTGAAAACATTAGACCGTGACCATTGAAGACAAGTTATAAAACAGGCAATAATTTAAAACTAAACAAAAACCCACCAACGAAACTATAAGTTAAGAAGCATAATAATATGATATTTAAATGTTTTTTTTGTGATATTGGAAGTCAAACAAGCAGACGGATTTCCTGATGGTAAGAAATTCCCGCCGCCTAGAGACACCAAAGGTGGTAATGGTGCGTTGCCAACCTGAGGCTGGAATGATAGGCCTTGAGCAAAAGTAAGTTTACCAGCTACCTTACCCTCCGAACCGGAACACGTATTGACGTTATGTCGTCAGGAATAGATAAGGCGGTGGTACCAATCCGGGCGAGTCGCTGCGAAACTCTACTACCTAGTCAGATGTCACAGTGTTAGTTTTATGAGCTCCCTGGCAGGAAGGCAGATGGTCTACTCTGCAAAGGAGCCTAACTAAAAGTGTACTAAAAGTAAAGCTGAACTAAACGTGTGTTTTGATGAAAGTTTACGATTTTCCTACCGAGCTATATAAATTTAAACGTGATTTAGTTTCTGCACTTCTTTAAAAAATTGTGAAATATAAAAAGTTATTGTTAATAAGCACATCTCAAAGATTTAGTTTTAGATATTCGTGCGGACGATTCGGCATACTTAGGAGGTATAGCCCCTTAAGATATTTTATCACTTTCCCAGCACTGGAAAATCGACAGCCAGCTTATCACAGACACAAATTTCTTTTTTAAACTAGAGATCGTTAAAATGTTCAAACAATCAAGGGGTATCGTAATTATCACGCCAATTAAAACTTACTTTTCAAACTCGAATAACGAAATCGTTAGTCAATGAAAACGCTAATCCGTACGTAACAGATAGTATGTATAGACAAACAGCCGTCGAACTTATATGTCCGGTTTCGATTCACTCACTTACAAAGCTTTGTAAACAGGCAAGTCAAATATAAGGAAAGGTAAACTAGTTCAGAACCGGAGATTAGAGGTTTCATGTTAACTTTGGTTACTAATAGCCGGCAGCTGGTAAAGCTATGTACAAACTAGACTTATGTTACATGTTATGTCACATTAGTAGTGAATATAAACATAAAAATAAAACTAGATTTTTGGAAGTAGCAAATAAGTAACACTATAATAATATCTGTTGACAGACAAGGCTTATTATGTTAAGTACGTTAGTGGTGATATTTTTCTTAGAATAAAAATAAAACTAGATTTTTAGAAGTAGCAAATAAGTAACACATATAATAATATCTGTCGACAGACAAGGCTTATGGTAGGCTACACTTTAGTGGTGATATTTTTCTTATTTCTTAGAATAAAAATAAAACTAGATTTTTGGAAGTATCAAATAAATAGCATTATAATAATGTCTGTTGACAGACTAGGCTTATGTTAGGCTACACACTTGTGGTGATATTTTTCTTAGAATAAAAATAAAACTGGATTTTTAGAAGTAGCAAATAAATAACACTATAATAATATCTGTTGACAGACTAGGCTTACTTAGGTTACACCTTAGTGGTGATATTTTTCTCACAATAAAAGGAATCGAGATTTTTGGCAGTAACTTATAAATAACACTAAAATTCAATAATTTTACTAACCTTCGACAACACTTATACCTAACCTATATAACCAAGAACACCCTCGACCACGCCTGATTTCAAACAAAAATTCGCATAGAAATCGATCCGTCCTTTTAAAAGTTATAATGACACAGACAGTTATATTCCATACATAGGTACGTCAAAATTACAAAACATTTTGTTTGCCGTTAGAAGTTAAAAACTAATAACAGCCTTCAGTTTCCGTCGAAGGTTCAAAATCTAATAAAAACGACATTGCCCGGGATTATATATTCGCCCAGTTGGCGATAGGCTTCCCACCTATAATTTTGTGAGACTCAGTGTTTTCGGATAGCCGTGGGTGCCCCGGTTGTACCTTTGGGTACCTTTTCGGGGGTATGTCCATGAAGATACCTTTAGCCTTTTTATTATATAACTAGCCGACCTAGCGATGGAGAAAAGTATTGTGTATTTTTTATTTACCAGGTTTTCCTTTTCTTATGAACCATTTTCTGATAGATAACTAAAGTATTATTTTTCTTATTTTTCAGGCTTTCCTTTTCATATGAACCATTTTCTGACAGATAACTAAAGTACTGTTTTTCTTAATTTCCAGGTTTTCCTTTTCATATGAACCATTTTCTGATAGATAACTAACACATCAGAAAAAAAAATAGCAAAATTGGTCCATCTGTTCCGGCGTGAATCCATGACCGATAGAAATTTATTTTTAACCGACTTCCAAAAAACGAGGAGGTTCTCGGCAGGTACATTGCATGTACATTGATTTCTCCGTGGTTTCTGAACCGATTTACGTAATTCTTTTTTTGTTTCATACGAAATAGTTTCGAATTAGTCCCATAAAATTTGATTGAGGTAGGCCCATTAGTTTTTATTTTATGAGCATTTTTATCTACTTTCACCTATCTCGGTGTTTTTTTTTATTAAATTAAATAATACTTTCACCTATCTCGGTATTTTTTTTATTAAATTAAATAATATCAGCAATAAACTAAAAAGTAATAAATATAAAAACTACGTTAATAAAAATTGTCTTCAAAACTAAAAAGTATTAATATAAACGAAAGGTAACAGTTAGTTTTGAAGTCGGTTTTTATTAAAATAGTTATTTTTATACACAAAGATTACATGGGGCATCAACAGTCCATGAAGGCGTCTTTGTATGAAAATATTAAAAAACGTAAAGTACGCTACGAAGATCTGACACTTATATAATCTCTGCGTAGGGAAGGCAACTTCGTGAAAGAAACTTGGCATGAATTATTGTTATATACAGTTATATCTATATATTAATACATGATGCTAAATCCTTGGACCCCTTTTTACGAGAATTGGGCGGACGCAGGAGCATAAAATTTCGCACACTAATAGTTTATGTGTAGAAGTGTAGAACGCTAATATATTTTAATAATAATGTTTTTAAAGTATATTAAATCAATAAATAAAACATTACCCACACTACCGTGCATTTGACACACACACAAACAAATATATTGATGATAATGATAAAAGATCACAGATGGCGCACTAAAGAGCTTGGAAACACAGTGGTTGGTCTTGAGATATGAAGATGGCTTATCAAAAAGAAATTAAAATTTATTACGGTCGAATTTCGACCAACGGGCGACCACTAGTATTAATAAACGTGGAGGACGCTACGAAGATCTACAAAGACGATGACAGTTATATAATCTCTGCGTAGGAAAGGCAACTTGGCGGAAGGAACATGACATGAGTTGTTGTTATATACAGTTTTAACGGTATGATAAAAATACATGTGTATGTTTACCTTAGATGTATACCCATTATGTTGATGCCGTTTTGGACTTGAATATTAACCTTCTTACGATACGATTATTACTACTATTATTGCGATACTGGCTTCCTACGCTTCAAACACGAGAACACACAGGATTCTTCTACTGCACTAAAGAAGAACAAGTTCTACACTCAAGAAAGAGAGCTCGGGGTTCAACACATTTCGGGCACTTTCTGTCAACTGAAGAATACCGAGAAACTAAATTACGAAAGGCAGTCTGAGGCGAAGTACTTGGTTATGTGACGTCTCTCCCCATAAGTTGGAGAATGACGACATACTGAGGGTTATTTTTAAAATTTGTGTAGGGGGAAAGAGTTTTAGTGAAAAAATTATTGCGACAGCTAGCACTCTCGATGTTTCACCCTAAAAATCGACGGGCATGAGGAGGTGTTTTATTTGTCTATCATCGCACTTTCAATTTATACCCTAAAAAACAAAATTAATAAATACTTATTAGGTGGTAGAGTTTCGCAGCGACTCGTCCCGATTGGTAGCACCGCCTTACCTATCCCTAGCGCCATAACGTCAGTGCTTGCCGTTGAGGTGTTCCGGTTTGGATGATGGATTTTCGGAAACATTTGGATGTTTAGGAAACTTACTAATACAGGCTTAACATCCAAGCCTCTGGTTGGTAGCGCACCATAACCACATTTGGTGACACTAGGCGTGTCATGAATTTATTACCATCAGGGACTAAGTCTGCTTGTTTGCCTTTATCATAAAAATACCACGATTTTATAGGAAATATCCACTTCATGACTGATTAAAAGGCAATTAATGACTGAATACGGGCAACACTAAATCTTTTCTCGCGAGTAGGCTGTGTTACCAACGCTGGAGAATAAACTGGGGTAAAGACTGGTTTCACGCATTGCAGTAGCCAAGTCTAGATTAGTAATTGACGTTATGTAATAGGATGTTGTGGGGCATAACACGGCTATGAGCAAACTTCCGCGATTAAAAACCTGGTTATGTAACCTTTGAGAATGCAATAATTAAACAATTATGACAATAAGGGCCAGTTGCATGTTCTAGGGTTAGGTTAGGGTTATTAAATAATGGGTTAAACTACTAAACATAGGTTGATTTAACCCTTAGTTAGAAGCTAACTCAAAGTTACATATTTAACACAGAAACATGCAAGCGGTCCTTAAAGAGTTACTTGATAGAGTACGATAAAGACCGGCGCCCATTTTAAGCATCGGTACGGCCGAGTTTTTAAGTGGAAATAGAATGTACATTAAGCTCAAGTAGAAATTGCCATGACATATTATGGTCGTACTAATAAAGTTAACGCTTCAGAATGCAATGCTTAAGAAAAATAAATACTTTTAATTGCAAACCTTACGAAAAATTGGGACCTCTATGTAGCTCGACCATCTACATCTCTACCTGGCAGATCGTAAGAAGTTAATTGGGCTTTTACGAAAAGTGAAACGGTTAAAGTATGTTCTATAAATTTTAAAGAAGGAAAAATTTTCGCCCCAGACAGATTTTGAACCTGTAACCTTTCGTCTCAAACCGACGAATGCTCTAACCAATTGAGCTACTGAGGATTCAAGTCCCGTGGCGAAATTTTTAATTCCTTTCTAACCTTCCTTCCTTCTTTCTTTAAAATTTATAGAATATTATCCCAAGCACAGGGCAAGTGCTAAAATAAAAATACGTTGGTTAAAGTATGTTGTAGAAAAATACAAGTGTTAGAGTACTTACGAGTACTTCATGACTATTTCACTTTTGTGGAAATACAAACAATACTATAAAAAAAATTCACCGATGTTGATTAATTTTATAAATTAAGTCTAAGTTTATAGATATATAATAAGAAAAAATTAAGTCCGTCATTTCTTTCAATACCAAACTCGTAAAACATTTTTTCCGGGCCGACCACAGTAACAACCGTAAGATGATAAATTAAATCTACGAGTAAATACTATACTACAATTAAATAAAAAAAATCCAAATCATTTGTTCAATTTAACTAACGCCGACATCCGAACATAGCTTACAAATAGGGATGCCGGAGGAAGCTTTTATTTGTCGATGCCGATAATGGGCGCAAGCCCTAAGTATGCAACAGGTGCGTAAGGCGAGTATCTATATGTAACGTAAAATATGCGTCTTCGCCTACGAAAATATAAATGGAGTAAAACTGCAAATAACTGAATTAAATATTGTCGGTAACCCAGCATTTTTATTTTGGCTAATTATTGGATGTGGACATATTGGACAGAAAGTGAAATATTAGTGACTTATTTCTGATAACCACTGTAACAGATATCAATATATTTTGACAACAAAAGTGCACTTTTAAAAACCTGACTGAGATATCAATATGATGTTCAATATATGTTACTAAGTAAACATTCATGCATATATACATATATTTACTGAGTCCTTTACGAGGTAGGCAAAGTATCGATTATATAATAATATATAATTATAGTTTACTCTTAAGCGTAAACTTAAAAATATTTTTTTAATAAAATTCAAATTACACCAACCGATAACAACTTGTATTTAAAAAACAACAAAATTGGTTTAGCAAAAAAAGGATCGAACTTCTTAACATAACATTTTTTAGATAGTAACATACCTCTAAACCTGCCTGGAGACAGGCGTAATTATCTTTTGATCAATCATAAAGGTGACATGTTCTATACCTACATAACTATGACTTATGAAAAATTAAGTGTTAATTGACGTCTCTATGTGCACCCGTGAGCCCACTAATCGAAATCCTGTTGACTCTTACTTTAAATACTTTAAAAAATACTGGCTTGAATACAGACTTTGATATGAATTCCAGTCCTTTGCAGTATGAACAATGAACGAACTGGCTAATATTAATGTGTCGGTGCTATCACCCAAGAAATATGATATAATGGCACTGTACATATTATATGAATAGCAATAACATAATTAAAGCCTCTTTAATCGCCTCTGTGGTCTAGCGGTCCGGGTGTTGGACTTGACTGCATGAGGACCCGGGTTCGAATCCCGGGTCGGGCAACAAAAAGAAAATTGTTTTTTTTCCGACTTTCTAATAAAAAAAATGTTGCTCGGGATTGGAAAAGTGCCCGGTTGGCGATAGGCTTGCCACCTATCACATTGTGGGACTCAGTGTCTTCGGCTAGTCGTGGGTGCCCTGGTTGTGCCTCTGCCTACTTCTTCGGGAATATGGGCGTGAAGATACTTTTTTTAAATTTAAAGCCCGGTGAAGTTGTAAAAACCGCGAGGTTGGCAACACATTAATCATTCTAAACAAATGGTATTAATGCTGTTATTTTTGAAGTAGTAAAAACATTTGGTCTGAATTGTTTAGAAACAGAGCAGTACCCACTACCCCGCTTCTGTCATACAAATGTATGTGACCAAGTAAGAAAGGTGACATAATTATTGATGACTCACATACAACACGTGGTCAATTTTAAAGCAGTGCCCTGTTTTCTCTTAATTGCTAAGTAGATCATAAACACATTACCGATATGTATAAAACTCGGTCAATCGACTCATCTACAAAACTTAATTAATAATAAATAATCTGTCCATATAGAATCGTACACAAATTGTACTTGTCCATAATATTTCAGAATCTTCATATTTTTCAAGTTGTACTGTTATACGTATCACTTATAATTTATTACTGGTTGGTCGAGTGGCTAGCGTACACGCGTAATTACATCAACCTACCGTGAGGCTCGGGTTCGATTCCCGACGGGGGCAGGCATTTGTGTGATAAACAAGATGTCGGCATTTCCAGATATGGTTTTTTATTAAACATATTCTGGTATATATTTAAGTATTTCTATGTAGTAGTATCGTTGAGTAACACCCATAACGCAAGCATATAATTTTCTTACTTTGGATTAAGTAGATTCATTCTTTTGGGTTAGATCGCCTCTGTGGTCTAGCGGTTCAGTTGTTGGACTTGACTGCTTGAGGTCCCGGGTTCGAATCCTGGGTCGGGCAACAAAAAGGAAATTGTATTTTTCTAATTTTCTAATAAAAAAAAAACGTTGCTCGGGATTGGAAATGTGCCCGGTTGGCGATAGGCTTGCCACCTATCACATTGTGGGACTTAGTGTCTTCGGCTAGTCGTGGGTGCCTTGGTTGTGCCTCTGCCTACCTCTTCGGGGATATGGGCGTGAAGATACTATGGTTTAGATTCAATTTGGTTGACTTGTCCAGTGATACTTATTTATTTATTATTTTATAAATAGCTTAACGGTTTCGCTTATAACAGCATCATCAGGGCTAAAAATTAAACTGAACTGAATTTCTGTTATAAGCAAAACTAGTGGGATATTTATAAAATAATAAATTATAAGTGATACGTAAAACAGTACAAGTGTTGCTTCATTTAAAAATATGAATATTGGAAGTTTCACCAAGCACCTAAGACGGAAAGTATCAAACACTTTTCAGAATGTTTTGCATGATCCAAATTCAACGTTCAATTATAATATTTTCAAGCCTATCGACAACACATATCCCATCCCGAGCAACTTATTAAAGAACTGAAAATACACAATTAACATTTTTAATTTTGTTGCCCAACCCGGGAATCGAACCCGGGAACTCAAGAAGTTAACTCCAACGCCGAAGCACGACACTACAAGTCAATAAGGAAAGGTTTTTTTGCTGTTTTAAATTTTAAAATAGCAAAAAAATGATATCTTTAAACAGTCATTGTATTCTACTAGAACCTGCAGACACGTATAAAATTATATTTTAAAACAATTTATCAAAATACTACAATATTTAACAACATCGACTCTATGGTCACTTAGTCTAGTGTTGGCGATGACGACGCAGTCTCAGGTTCGATATCCAAGTCGGGCAACTCAAGATTGTGTTTTTTTTGTTTTTTGATAAAACCAGTATTGATTGGGATTTTATAAGTGTCTGGGCGATAAGTTTGCCACTTTTCAAGTTGTGAGACTAAGTTCTTACAGCTAACCTGGTTGTATATCCATACATTTTATGTTCAAGATTACAAGCTCGAAAAAACTTACTTTTTGTTTAAAAATTAAAATGAACAAAATCTTCTAATAGTTTTTCATACTTGTTCGCAGGTTCTCAATAAGTGGTGCTCGTACCCCTTAACAAATTTCAGACCTCCGCGAGCGAGAACGAAAATTACAAATTTAATCAAAGATTTTCTTTAAGTTACAACCCACAGTTCTCATAATATTAAAAGACGATTGTCGTCTTTAGGCATAACCTTAATCAATTTTATCTTCTACCCCAGCAAAGACAATGGCCAACACTAACACCAAGCTGGTACTACACTCTACCACCTAACAATGAAATCGACCAGCAATGAAGCCAATTCATAACCTATACAACAATTCAAGTTTAGAACGGTAATCTTTATATATATGATTCAAGTGTTCGTGTGTTTAACGTTTGTCACTGAACTCATTCTAGAGGACTGCGCCGATGTTGATGAAACTTTTTTTGTGTGTTCAAGGGAATTCGAAAATGGTTTGGATTTACAATTTGGTCTCCTGGAAAATGTTTTTTCTAATTATTTTTTAACAATAAGTAGTTGCTGATTTTGGAACTGCGCTACTATCGAGGCATTAATATCAAGCGATACGAAGTTTGCTGGGTCAGCTAGTAGATACATAAGAATATATTAAATAAAAAACAAACAAAAGTTTTTTTGGGCTTTTCTTATTATGGTTTGTATTTTATTTTCAAACTTTTTCACTTGATAGCTATTTTAGGTAGATTTGGGTAGACAAAATTACGTACGTAATCCTCAATTTCGCCATCTATTTTGGTTAGACAACAACACAGGATATGTTACATCATCACAACTAAAAGTTTATGTTTATTTTTATCTTGTGGTTCACAAACTCAAAGGTGAGTTCCAATATGTGGCCCTCACTAACAAACGAAAAGATCTAATCAATAAAATTTTATAATAACAAAATCACCCAATTTTCAAGATATTTTCTAAATGTCTATTGTTATGTAATAAACTACGCCTGCGAAATCGCCCACGGATTAATAAGCACTTAAGATTTCACTTCTATTAATAAAACTTCCTCAAATTTGTAACACATTTTACATTTTGACTTGGACGTATAATCTTCAAATAATGAAAAATGCTTTAATGTTGGTCCAGTAGTTTAACCTTGATACAATTATTAAACGATTAAAAATTTCAAGTTCCAAATACGTTTTATTTTCAAATGTGTCTTCACAATATATTCTAACAATATCCTATGTATGCTTACTGCTTATCTTTAGAACCACGCAACTGATTTTAATAAGGTTTTTTTTATTTTTATATTATTTTTTTTATGTTTATATATATATAATACCAAAGACCTTCTTGACCTCCTTTAAAAAAAGATTGAAGAAACATTACTTATCGTTGACATAATAACATACTCATATTTTATCAAACTAACAAATTTTAATAATTATAATTATACCTGTTTTATTTTTTACACACTTGATTATTATATTTTATTTATTTGTTCTAAGTATAGCTATAGTTAATTGTTTTTTTTGTACACGATGCCTTCCATTTTTTTACAGCTTCATTTTTTTTTTGGGTTGGCTGGAAGAAATTTCTTTAGTTAGAGATAAGCTCGCCTTTTGTGCATTTTTACCTTCTCGTATTTTGTGTATTTTTGTTTTTTTTTTGTGTGTGCAATAAAGTGTTAAATAAATAAAATAGATAGTTAAAGGCTGCTGCTCTTGAATAGAATGAAATTAAAAAAAAACGAATATGGGTATTTAAAAGTTATATCAAAACATTTTTAATTTATACAAATTGCTTATTTTTTTCACAAAATGTCCCGTGTTGGTCCGGATCTGCTGAGTAGAATACTATCTACCTCTCTGCCAGGCAGCTCGTAAGAGGCAAGCACTGGATGAAATATAAGTCATCTCTAATAAGACCACTGCACTTGCACGGGTAGGGATCCACCGCCTTACATATTCCTGCCACCATAATAACACTGCCGTGTTCTGGTCATAATCGGTAGATTTGGACAATAACCCTTGGATATAATATAATATAAATCCTTGGAAGTTAGCTTCCATGCCACGAATTCGCACCGTACCTTTAACATCTTTGGTGTCTATAGGCCAAGGTTATCTCATACAATCAGGAGAGACGAGTGCTAGTTCGCTCACATCTTAAGGTAAAGAAATAATAACATAAGCTACCACTTTTCATAAACTTTCAGTGAGGAGAAAAATCGACAAACTAACTAGGTGGTAGAGTTTCGCAACGACTCGCCCGGATTTGTACCACCGCCTTACCTATTCCTGCCGTCATAACGTCATGACGTGTTCCGGTTCGGAGGGTGAGGTAGGCGGTAAACTTACTTTTGCTCGAGGCATAACATCCCGACCTCAGGTTGGCAACGCACCATTACCACCTTTGGTGTGCCTAGGCGGCGTGAATTTCTTACCACCAGGAAATCCGTCTGCTTGTTTGCCTTTCAATATCATAAAAAAAATAACTCCCCCGGCAACCAGGATTAAATTCTATCTGCCTTAACAGCTAACGTTTCTTAGTACAGAAAGTTACGGTGAAACACCTCGAAAACCAAATGTACATTAACGATTTTATAACATAACAAATGGTTCGCGAGTTTCAGGTCTTTCTAGCAGGGGTAAGTTATAAAAATGTTTGGGAACCACTGACTTACCACAACCTATGTTGCGGAAAGCAAAGAGATAACGCAGCAAACTAAGCTTTATGTGAGTTATTTTTGCTTCAATACCTTTTTTTAACCATACCAAAAAACTAACGACGACATTGACGTTTTAACTCACTGTCTAAAAAAGGAGTATTACTTTTTCTATTATTGCGAGTAAAATAGGCTAACAATGTTCTTAAGAAAAATCAATATCGCAGTTGTTTGTATCTAAACGTTGCTTCGTTTTCCACTGGTAATTTCTTGTTAAAATAGCATCAACAAATCATATTAAAATATAAAAGCACGTCTTTATAAGCTTTAAGCCCTCGTTTAAAATTGTTATTATTAAGTAATAATATTCTAGCACTACTATACAGCTTTTAGAATTCAAGTGATTTGTTAAATTCTATTTCTAACAAGGCTATTAATGTTATATGAATTTTTCCACGTGACAAAATGAAATAAAATGAAATGAAATAAAATCTATCTCCACGCAAAGTCTTTCCAAAGTGGGCAGAGATTATCGTATGCCAAATCTCACGATCAAGCAAATAAAAATAGCGTACGAATAAATGTAGAGTTAATGTGTGTTGAGAAATTGTGAAAAATATTGGTATCAACATGTTTTACCACGTTGGGTGTGCCAATTATATTTTATCATCTATCTATAAATACTTTTATAATATATATAAGTAAAAAAGTGTACTCTGCATACTAGAATTTTCGCCTAACCTAATTAGGTTAGGCGACAGTGTATCCCGGCCGCGATTCTCGCCGCATCTACTAACGCGTTTTTAACTAAATTTGGCAGGTAGGTAGTTTACGTTTATTCTTTTTTTTTCATAGTATGTGCTTATTAGATTT